>APFE030450965.1:14281-102585 GCA_000404065.3 Pinus taeda | reverse complement strand
AATTCTCCCAATGCTCTCATGGCTCTTTGGATAAGTTCAGCATTTGTATTTGTACAAGGCCCCACATCATGTCCAGGGATTTGTGCAAGGTGATACTTCAACCTATACAACCCCCCGCGTATCTCCTTTCCACACAACTTGCAAGTCAAGTTTTGTCTATCATTCGGAGCATTAGGCACACCATATTCCCAGAAAGAATCCAATTTCCTTGGCATGTTTGTTTTTTAACTTTGAAGTTGCAAACCTATGGGAAAAATTAATAAGGATTAGGAAATATGAATTTAGGATTACAATTTAGCATTTGCCATTTACAAATTTACAAGTTACAAATATCTAGAATGATAGAATCCAAAGTTCCAAACCCAAGTTACCCAACCAAATGGCAAGCAAATGCCAAAAACAATGAAAAACATAAACAATGTTTAAAAAACATGAAAACAAAAAAAAAAATTGGTTCCCATAGCCATACCAAGTTACCCATCCCAAATCAATGAAGAAATACAAAAAAATCTTTAAAAACAATGAAAACAAAAGAAAAATGGTGCCCATATGAAGTTTCTCAACCAAAAACAATGAAAAACATAGAAAATCAATGTTTTTAAACAATGAAAACAAAAAAAATTTAATCTACATACCATTTCTACCGTGTAATCGGTGGTCTCCTCTTGAAATTGTCCTCTAACCGCTTGGATTCGGTCACAAACCCTCTCTAGCTCTCTCTCCAACTCTTCTCCTCCTTCCGCACGCGCCTCACTGTCCAAATGACCAAACAAAAATCTAATTTCTCATTATAAATCGCGCTGCCGGAGGAGGCCACAATTTTTTCAATAAAAATCGCAATTTTTTCGAAAAAATCGCCAAAAAAAAATACCCGCGATTTTTTCGGATAAAAAGCGCGATAAAATCGGTGGGGTCAACAAAGCGCAATTTTTTCAATAACGCGCGATTTAATCGCGCTTTTAACAACACTGGTCTAAAGTAATGATATAATAAGTTTGCATTGATTCTAAAGGTTGAGACTATGGATATCCAAATGTTTTGTGACTTGCTTTAATCAACAGAGACTCATTGTGGCTTTCAGTGGCTCGTCATGCTCTCTGGGTTCTTTGCATTCTCTATAGTTCATTGTCTGCTCTCTGTAGCTCGCAATATGCTTTGAGGCTCGATCTCTATGATTCAAAATACACCATGGTTCACATTAATACTCAGAGGCTTGTGTATACTCTATGGCATGGCTCGCACTCTTTGGCATCGTTATCATGGGGCTCGTATTTTCTATGGTGGCTCTCCTTTATATAGTGGCATCTCTACAATGACATCAATATATTTGTGCATTGGGGCATATCTACAATGATCAAGGCATTGCATGTTTATACACAATAGTCTAACTCTATATTATAATGGTCAGTGACATCAATGCTATGTGGTTTGTATAGCATCGTATTGAATAACTATGGCACACACTGCAATTTTTGTGGCTCGCATTTGGCATTTATTAATATTTATGTAGACTCTTCCTCTGTGGCTTGCATCTCAAAGACTTGCTTTTGTTTATAGCTTGCACTCTATCCACATACACATCACAGTGATGTTGCTTATCACAGTGACGTCAATTATACTCTATGGCATACTCGTTTCATAAACAATGGCAACGCACCCTGTGGTGGTATCGCATCTATAAAAATAGCATCGTATCTATAACTATGAATCTCGATCTTACATACTCTTAGGGCTCGACATTACATAGTGGATTGGGTTTGATATATATAACAGTGTTTACAGTACTCTCATGGTAGCCTGATGTTTGACAGTTACCCTATCTCAATATGAAACAGTGAGACAAAGATTTAAAGAATACATAGTGACCTATATACCAATGTGACAATAACCTATGGATTGGCAAGTGATACTTATGACGATAGGGTTGTGATAATATTCTATGGCAAAGTAACCTTCAACGACAGTAATAAAGCAGTATGACAACTTGGTCCATATTTTAGTCTCAAAGATTAGAACACTGAAGCTCTATGGATAAATTGTGATTTGAAGCTTCTCTATAACATCAATACTTGAGGCAGTCACACTACCCAAATTTCCTTTCTATACATGACAGAAGAATAAGTGACATCAATGGAGTCGACCTGAAGTTTGAAAGAAATGAAGTTTTCTATTTTGGATGAAGTTGATAAATGTCCACTCGAGGATCAAGACCAGATCTCTGAAGGGCAGGTAAAATTCTAAAAAGTACATATAATTTCTATGCATTCCATGACCTACGTTAAGTCACTTAGGTCATGGTAAGGGTTTACATTAGAGACAGTGACATTTAAGAAATTAATGTTATTGCATATGAAGACTAGGTCTTCTAATCATATAAAATGGAAGTTACACAGTATCATTAGGGTTTTGTAACATGTTAGTAAATTTTGCAATGCTTGGTTGACAAGTCTTTATGACTATTTAGTTTCAAGAGTTTGCATAGAATTTGCAATTCTTATCGTGACAGATCTTAAAGACCTTAAAAATATAGGGTTTTGCAACTCTCTTATGTGGTTGTAGAGCTCTACAATTTTTAAGTGACAGGTCCCGGTATCTAGGGTTTGTAAACCCTAGCAAAGTATGGAAAAAAAGAGAAACCCTAGAAATAGAAACCCTAATTGATTGTTTTTGCTGTGAAAGGAAAAGAAACCTAGTTCTTAGGAATGATAGGTATTATATCATGTTGATGTGAAGACAAGGTTTGATGAAAAGGGGTCCAAGATTAAGAGGGAGTCAACCTTCCTCCAGAGATAAGTATTTAACATCTTCTTATTACCAATGCTAATGTCTTTATATTTTATCTCCCTATTCTTTCATAACTCTTCTAACCAAAGTTACAGGTCAAGGGAAGGTCTATCTAAAGCTTGACTGAGCAAATGAAAGACTTGAAGGAACGCAACATAGCATGAAGATTATGAAGGAAGGAGCAGTTTGATGTATGCATCAAAAAAAGACTATCAGATGGCAAGACCTTGATGATTACGATATTGAGGTTTGTTGATTGGTTTTTTCTTAATTGATGATTGAAAGTTGATGAGCATGAAGCAAAACTCTATGGAAATATGAGATAGACCTTGCAAAGGTATGTTGACCTCATAAGGAGCAAGCAATAGAATTTGACAAGAATCTCACACCTTGACTCGAGGCCATTGTGATTTGGTAACTCTAATATTATTTAATATATGATATTGCTCCCTGGAAAGACATTGCAGAAGTATATGCAGAGGTTGGAAAGATAGCAGTCGAGGTAATTTGTTGGATAATATTGATGTACCTACAGCTGCGTGATTTGATCATGGAACACATGGATTGTGTGGATAGCACTATTGATGGCTTGGAAGAGCATAAGGGAAGAATTGATATTTGGAAAGTTAATATGACTTATTGAAGAATATGAGGCAGAACTCTGTTATGAAGAATAGAAGGCATATGCTAGCAGTGGTGAGGAATTTGGCTCCTTGAAGATGATAGATGAACCATTTGATGATAAAGTTGTATGATGTTTGACATCCAGAAAGGTCGAAGCTCAGGTATGATGTAATGCGAGAAAGGAGCCCTATAGCTACAACTATATCTCCATGGAAGAACAAGTAGTTGATGTATTGATGAAGTACGAGATTAGTTAAGGATTGTGGTTATGTCTCCCTAGTTGAGAGGGAGTGATAGAGGACACTGTATTCTCCATGTGTCATGCACTAGGCCAGGACTAATAGTCATATGTCTAGTGAAGGCACTGGTAGGGAGAATGGAGGATTGGATAAGCATATGGGACCGAGACTTGTTGAGGATTGGGAATCCAAGATAGAAGTAGTCCCATGGACCGACACTCTTTGAGGATTGGACAAGGCATCCAAGATAACAGTAGTTGAAGAGGACCGATATTCTTTGAGGATTGGGAATCCAAGATAAGAATAGTCTTGTAAGGACATACTTTGTGAACATCCAGATGGTGTATGTGTCTTGAGAGGTGGTTATGGTGGTGTCCATATGTATGCCTCCCAACGTTGTGCTCTAATCTAGTGGAGAGTTAGTGCTTGTTAGTCAAGGCCTTGCCATATTGCAATTTGACAATGTTGGTTATGATGTTGATGCTTGAAGATGGCTTATCAATCCGACTCTTCTTATGAGAATATTTTAATTTTGGAGTATCCTTGCACGGGTTGTGGAATTATGAATACCTCCCTAGTTAAAAGGGAGTGTTGGAAAATGTAACTATGTTCGGTCTTCATACTTATCATTATACTTGTATCATTGTGTTTTATGTAAAAAAAACAAAAAAAAAAGTAAAAAGAGTTTTTATTATTATTTCAGTGGTTAGGCATATTCATGCTTCTAGCAAGTTTGTTGAATCAAAGAGTTGAAGTCCTATTTGGACCTCTTGTAAACCATGAATTATAAACCCATCATTAATTGTGGCAAGGTTATCCTAACTACTTTATGACCTAGTTAAGATTAACCCAACAATTATTGTGCCACGCAACAATGAGAACACGATATTGCTTATTTACTACCAAGAGCAGTTTATGATAATCTGGTACAAGTGAGAAGCGTGTGGGGTCATATCTTGTTTGACAAGACAGACTCCCACTACAGAAATAACACAAATTGAATAAACTTGCTATTCTCAAATATTTGGGCTTAAGTGATTATCTTGAGGCTTTGGTTAAAGTTCTCTCCTTTTTTTCTCTAACAACAAACCCAATCTCCCCTAGGACCACAACGCCATTTTGAAAAATTGCTTTGTCATGTTTCTCATCGTGGATTCATCATCACTATCTCTGTAGCAGCCATGTCTACGACCTGCAAAAGACCACAATATAACAAACCAATGGAGATTTCTTATGGGTTGGTCCATGATGCAAAAATGAATAATAGATCCATAATAGAAAAACATCTGGTTCATATTTCTTCAATTCAAATCAGGTTAAGCTAGCCAATTAACTTAGGGCCAGCTGAACAACCAAAAAGAATCACTGATAGTGAATTTTGTCACGCATGTAAAGAATTTTCACCAATACACTATTCTTTGGAGTTCCTTGAAAATATTAAACCTTAAATTTGCATTACAAGAAATTCGTCCCAACCAGGCTAGTATAGGGTACCAGCAGAGTAAGCATGCATATGTAACATTCCCTTCAAAGGATTACACAACCTACCAAGCACAGACACTACCCAGATTCAAAAATTTTGATTTAAGTTCGAACCAATTAAAATATAAAACCATTCAAATATACATGCATGCAATTAATTAACTGAGCAGAAATAAGCATGAAGAAACTCATTTAAATCATGGATTCCATTTTGAATTTCATTCATAAGCATAAATTAACTTAATTTGCAAGTTATAAATAGAGATTGAACACTTATCTTTTCACTGAGATGGTATAAGAAACTGGCTGTGTATGAGCACTTTTCGCTCAAACATATGGTCCACTGCAAATACCACCCCCACTCTGAGCTAAGAGGCCACTTCAGTGAAGGAAACTCCTGCAGATTCAGAAGTCACTCCCCCATCTCAATTGCTCTTAGGATCAATGAAACTACTTACAACTAGAAGCTCCGAGTAACCATTGCGCTATGAAACAATCATGGCATTCTTATCCACTTCCCACGCAGCACAAGGGAGGCATCTCCCTTTTCTACTCAACAGTTCCTTGGGAATATTCTCCCACAGTGCAAGGAGAAGGAAGACATCTCCCTTCTCTACTAAACAGCTCCTTGAGAGTATTCTCCATTCTCGTACTCTCAGTGTAGGCAGTAACAACCCATCATGCTGTTTACCTTCTGGCAGCATTACACCTTGCCTCTATGTCACCCACTGAGCATCAATTTACAAGGAAAATTGGTGTTTCATTAGGTATCCAGCCTCTATGCTCCTCTAAAACCATCCATCTCTTTTCACAGGTCCACAAATCGCTCTCCATTGCTGGATTTGGTCACTTACAGGTTTGTATATCAATCTAAAGCATGGGAATGCAGTTAGCTGATCGAATTGTCTTAGTGTCTATAACTGATTTCTTTCAGGTAATACTAATTATTAAGGCTTCATTGGCCAGTGCTGCTGGATCTCCTGCATCAGAACGTATGGTTCTAGATCCAAATTCATCAGGACAGGACAACTCTTTTTCCAAGTAGAAGCCTTGGCTACATAAAAGAATAGGAAATTCCTTTTGTATTTGTGGGATAACAAGCATTTGAATATTGACCAATCTATCTAATTAATTTGGAGCTATTAGAGCTGGCTCTACTTTTTGGTGGATGTGAGTCAGAGCAATAACAAGAATATTTCTAATAGAATCTTTCTCACCATCTCTAGAGAGATGGTTCACTAATAAACCAAGGAAAGAGTCAGTTAAGCCTAAACCAATTGTTTGGAATCTGGCTGTTCTGATTCTTCCCATCGTAAACAAAAATTGACAGTATTCTTTGTCTGATAATGCATGTGACTGTTTCCCATTCTCCTTCATAGCAGGAGGATCTGAACCCACAACCTCCATCATCCAAGATGGCATGCAACCAAGCTGTGCCATGCTCTGTTATAGCCATCAACCAACATGAAATTGATTCAAATGTTAATGCCCAAACTTATATTTTATTTGGACATTTATCTCCCTCTGCTAGACATGTTCCATAAGCATGGGAATGCATTTTTCAAAACTTCAATCATGCTGGAACATGAGAAGAATGAATCAATGAGTCCATCTGAATTAGAATGAAAGATTGTGCATGGCAATGGATAAGGTTCAAATTTTCATGACAATAGGGTTTCTTGTACTTCTCCATAATGGTTGTACCCAGCCCCATGCTTTCAAAACTATGTGAGGTAGACTTCCTCACCAACCACTTCATGCAGTCAATGATTGGATTCGAAGTCAAAGATGGTGAGTGAAGTTTAAATAACAAATCAAGAAAGGTAGGAGCTTGGAAAGATGGAATGAGTCCCCTTTTTTCCTTCCCAGTAGTGGACCCATAGCCCCTCTGGTGCTCTCTGCACACTATTTACATATCTTGAGCATACCATAAAAGGTTTGCCACATGGTACATAGAAATCATAATTACTACAGTTACATGCCTAGCCATTCACTAGTCAGGCTATGGCTTTGAGATCAGCACTAAGAATCCATACAACATATTTACATCGTTTACACACATGGTCATTTTATTTAAGCCCGTGTGCCTTGTCTCCCATCATTATAAACCTTTTACAATTTGAACATAATTCCATCTAATACATCCAAGGGTAAAGATTGGGATATTGCAACATGCATTACATATCACACAATTGAATCTATCACAAAAGTAGCATTAACATCCTCTCAATAGATGTTGATAATCAAGAACCAGAAAGGAAAAAACGTTTGTAATTCACACAGAATTTCAGAAGATTAGATTCTCAGACTGGCAAGTAACTTGTTTACAGCTGGGAGCATTTTACATTATTGGCTTTGTCAAATGCAAATGAGATTTTAAGCATATGTAACAAACATAACAACAATTTACAGAGAAGGTCCGTATAAACTCTCAACCGTTGATCTTTTCATCCAAGCAACAATCTAGTGGATTTTCCCAAAATTACTGCTACAAAAAAATATATGGCATGCCTTTGTGCCACAAAAAATAATCACCCCATATTGCCTACCCAGTGTTGGGAAGTGGAACTAAGCTGATATTTGAACATACGCCATCTGTGTGTATCCATTGAACACAGTCCTATTCAGACTGCTCAACCCAAGTTTTCTAAATAAATCTTTTTGATGGTTTGGAATAACTGGTTCAGAGGAACGAGCAGGGTCATATCTTGTTTGATGAGTAAGTGATGGACCAGCTACAGGTGGAAGCTCCCAGTACATATCCAGGACAGATTCCACAAACTTGCTATTCTCAAAATGCTCAGCATGCGAGATGATCTCAAAGCTGTGGTTGAAGTTGTCTCTCATTTGTCCTCTGACACCCCACCAAGTGTCACCTGGCCCACAAAGCTCTTTTATGTCCAAGGCCTTTTCCCAAAATTGCTTCCTTTTGGCTCTTATCCTGGCTTCATCACTGTCTTCATAGCAGTTATGACCACCACCTGGATAAAACCACAAAACAGTAAGCTGATAGACATTTCAATATGTCCAGGTTCATGAAGTGCGACAGGTTATTAATATGTTTTCGTAACTTTAAAAGACAGTAACTTATTTTTTACTATACATTCAATAAGTGTACAGATAACTGAATTATAAAATGACCTGCATCCCCTGAAAGCTAGAATCCCTTCTAAAAGTTTAGCACTTTCATAGGATTTAGTGAAATCCAACTGAATCCTATATGATGAAATTTTGGTAATACACCATCAGTTTTTAGTTTCTCAGCATATATCAACTCCTACATTTTCTCTACAATAAATTCACCCCAAGCAGGTAGTATAATGTACAGGCAAATCAATTACATGCATTCCATGTATTTGAATGTGATACATTCAAGTAACATAGAATTGAATGTGTCCACATGGAGTAGCTCAAGCGGCAAGGGCCGTGGAAATGAAGTCTCACCGAACCGGAAGTATTGGGTTCAAATCTTGGGCTACCCTTCCCCCGTTGAGGGGTACTTAATGGACATGTAAATCGGAGAGTCCCACCCCAGCTTACAAAAAAAAACATAGAATTGAATGTATCACTAAAGCAACATCGTACTTTCCTGATAAATATTGATATCAAGAAATAGAAAGTGGTATTCAAACAGAGTAGCATAATGCACAAGCAAATCAAAATATCCGCATTACAAAATACATGGAGAATTGAAGTTATAACTAAAGTAACATCACAGTTTTCCTAATAAATATTGATGTCAATAAATGGAAACTGGGAATATCATCTCACCACCAGAAAAATGACTTCTTACCTTTTATATGAAACTGATCACAGATTTGACGCAGGGAATAATGGTCTCCTGTGCCACTATCATAGTTGTCCTCGAACACCAGATGCCTAAATCCTGCCTTCAGAGCTTGCTTCAATCTAAAGTTACAAGAAATAACACATAATCATTTAAAAGAGAAGATGCCATTTCCTTGTCACAGGTCAAACTAAACACTTCAAAGTGTGCAGCATGGCTGGTACCCATTTTGTTGGCACTAACTATACCCGATTAATCCAGTGGCACAAAAGAACCAACAAATGGATACTCAAACAAGTGCATATAATTGGCACCTGAAAACGAACATTACTGTCAAACTAGTAACCGTAAAGAGAGACCTCACCTTTTGAGTTCATTCTGATGATCATCAAAGAAAACAAGCACCTTGCTCTGGTCTGAAATATCATACTCTTTCATTACAGACTTCCATTGAAAGCTTCCAAAATCCACAAACTGTTTGCCCGAATAATATCTTGCATTGGGATCTACATAGGCAGGCCCTTTCTTCAAATACTTTTCAGGATGACGAGGGGTAATTGATATTATAGGCTTGTCGGGCATCGCTTGCCTTAAAACCCAAGTGGAATGACCTTTGAAAGCACCACTCTCTATCATCAACTCTGGTTGTAACCATCTTGTAATGAACCAGAGTCCAAAGCTGTGATCAAAACCCATACCAAACATATTATTCTTTATAGGTCTTGTATGATAAATGGGCACAAATTCTTTCAGGGCATAAAGAAGGTCATCTCTCGTCCACTTCACAGTAGATCCGTGTCTTGACCTGCCTTTAGACAAAACAATTAAAGTAGGCATAAGATTTATATCCAATAAATGAATAAAAAGAATCCAAATTTGAATAGCAAAAACATGAACACCACTAAAAGATAGTAATATACATGAGGTGAGGAGCGTATAGGTTTTTATAGAACACTGTAGTTAGAAAAAATATCAAACAATCAATCAACTCTATCAAATGGTAATCTCACGCTAACATACATAATAAAATGCTGGATTACAGATCCATGATCTTATAAACATGTAAATATTGTCAGAATTTGGTTCAGGAAACCGAATGTTCAAATGAGTCCGTTGGCCTGTGACAACTTGTTGAGATGGGGACGTTGCCACGATAATGACACAGATTCAAGTCTTGGAGAGAATAGAGCTCTGATCATATGCTTGAGTTGGGCAAGTTTGATGCCAGCAGCATTAATGTAGGTTTTACCACTACAGAGTGGAATTTGGGTTCATAGCTCCTCATGAATTAAAAAAGACCGTTTACGCTTAATATACAAAATCAAACTTTCTGAAGGGTGCTTAATTGACTAAAAACTAAAAGACAGAATAATAAAATCTGAAATTCAAAAATAAGTAAATATTTTACCGAAGTTTTCAGATGGGTGCTTAATTGATTAAAAACTAAAGACAAAATAGTAATATCTGAAATTCAAAAATAAGTAATTGCAGTCAAGGTAAGAAACATACACCAAGGTACTCCGAGCGAGCCAAAATCTGATGAAGCTTCATTGCCTGAGCCAAAATCTGATGAAGTTTCATTGTCTCTGAGAAACGCCTCTTGAATGCCAGAATTGGTAGGATTCTTACAGAGTAGCTGCGTCCCTTGTATGAGAAAAACCCCAAGAATCAAAACCAGAAACGAAAAAATGGCAATAGTCATAATACTTGACCTGCTTGTTTGTCCACCTCTAGCTAGCCCTTTGGTATTCTTCTGAATGAAACCCATCTTCATTGCTGCTGTAATGTTTTCTGGGAGTTATTTGAAACCCCACCGAAAGAGTTCGTAAGCACAGATCTGTAAGTTCGTCTGTTTTGTGGCGTCATAAAACACTTTATACCCAGGTTGATCACCCCACTGCTTGAGTTTTAACGATATAAACACCAAAACCAGATTCTGATGGCTATCATGAAGCAATATTCTCCTGGCTTGACCAGATTCAAGGCTTTCGGAATAAGTAAAGCAAATTTTAAGCTCTAGCCCCGGGATTATTGAACATGATTAACCAACTATTAAAAGCCTTGTAAATGCCCGCATCAAGATTTGAGGATTGCCAGCAATCATGATGCACATTGATCACGGATTGAAGGCCTTTTTGGGTACCGAAATCACATTTGAAGACCAATCACAATTACAGTCTAAATTCTTAGCAAATTCATGGACCTTTACAGTACCAACATCAGACCCTAAGGGCTCTGACAATGTACATACTTGATCAGAGATTGAAGTCCTTTAAAGTTACGAAAGCAAAATTTGCGGGATACCCAAAAAAGATTCAAGTTCTTCCAACTTAACAACATGTGATTTCTAGGGATTGAACACTGCACAAACTTACCCGATTTCAGACCCCACGATCATACTAACACGTTCTGATTCTAACAACCGTCATTTCCTGCAAACTATCGGTAGTACCCTTTTCTTCTGGACGCAGAAAGCTTTTCGAAGCATGGGGTCACATTAACTGTGTTCAATTAGCAACTGGTACCATGTAAGTGTGGTAGCCATTGATTACCTGAACGCTCCTGTACATTTTTTTCTCTCCAGTCCCCTCTTCTCTTTTTCTACTTTTGACAGAATTTTCTTTAATCTTCCCGACGGCAAAGATAGGGTCAGAAAGCCGGCCAGAGAATACTTTTTGCGTTCGAACTTTAACCTTTACTGCTGTAGATATAAATGATTGGAGCGATAAGAGCAATAAATAACAGTACAGAATATTCGAGGAAGGGAGCAGTCCCCCAAAAAAAACAGCCTATATCCTGAGAATGAATGTCGCATTTATCATTTACCTGAGTATGATGTGGGGGCTTTCTTACGCTTTGGGAGTTAATAAATTTGATTCTGCCACCATTGTCTCCAAGACTGGACAACTTTGGCGAAGAAATCAATGTCCAACTTGTGCACTAGGGAATTGTGTTCGAAATGGAAATTTAAATGCAGCCAACGTGGAAACTACTGGCTGGTGGGGACGGTGCGCTATTGCCCTCCCCACCCGGGTTTATTCACACACCCTCCCCACCCGGGTTTATTCACACCCAACATGTTGAGCTGCCTGCACACAACATATGTATGAGTATGCTGGGTTGCTGTAAAGTGTGATGCAACGTATTGTATATATGGTAATATATATAGTTGTACAAGTATATATTGCATGGATATTAGTTGTACAAGTAATGTATATATTGTAATATAATGTTTTTTAAGCGGGAATCTCCCTTTTAAAAAAAAATTATTTTACACCATAAAAAAAATGCCAGTAGAAAATATAGATCACCCTTATCACTCTTTGCCCTAACAAAATTAGTGGTGGTACCTATTACACAGTAAATTTATTTTTTTGCATTTAGAGTTATAAACTACATTCTTATATTTATTAGGCTTATAATTGCATTTTTATATATTTTCTTTTATTGTGTTTATAGTTATATTCTAGTGTTTTTTATTAATTATTGTTTTTTTGGTGAGATACAAATTATTTAATTTAGCTTTTGCAATATTCAGCTTTTTATTTTTATTAAGAGAATGTACATTTTTATTTGTTATTATTTCAAAATGATTGATCTCTTTCTTTATATATTAACTTCTTAGAACTTTTAAAAAATTATAAGAAAATTTAAATCATTTTTTGCATTTTTATATATTTTCTTTTATTGTATTTATAGTTATATTCTAGTGTTTTTTTATTAATTATTGTTTTTTGGTGAGATACAAATTATTTAATTTAGCTTTTGCAATATTCAGCTTCTTATTTTTATTAAGAGAATGTATATTCTTATTTGTTATTATTTCAAAATGATTTTATAGGAAAAAATTTATCGAAATTGATCGATCTCTTTTTTTATATATGAACTTCTTAGAACTTTTAAAAAATTATAAGAAAATTTAAATCATTTTTCTTCTCCATAGTCATTTTCAAGTTGTCCAAAATATATATGAAATATTTTAAGAATTTAATCATTTTTGTCTTTTGTATTTTTTTAAGTAGTTTTTAAGTGAGATTTTTTTGGAGTTTTTAGTAGATTTTGACTAGAATCTCACGAAAAGATTTGTTGTCAAATTTTGATTTGTGTTGTTTAAATTGGTTTTTTTTTTGTATATATAGATTTAGCACCCTCAAAATCCCCTAGGGCACTTCGATTGTGAGAAGTTCACCTGTTAAAATTGTGATTTCAATGAATCTCTGTTGGATTCTAGACAAAATAGATCGGAAAATAAACCAGAAAAGTTTCTAAAGAGTTACACTTAAAGACTAGGTTTTTTTTTAAATTTGTTTATAATTTTATAAGGATTTAAAGCAATGGCAAAAATTGTTGTACTTTTAATCTAAAAAAATAGTGTTATCAAAACATTGTTTTTTAATTATGAGGTTGATTTGATATTTTTGATGCAAAAATATGGGTTTTGAGAGTTAGAATTCTCATTTTGAAGTCATGTTTGTTGTTATGTTGGTAATTGCGTTTACTTCAAGATGATCCATCCACCATCTAAAACTCTTCCCTTGACAACTTTTTCTTTCCATGTCGATGCAACAAGTGATATGATTGTTTTGATCATGGCACAATATGTAATCACATGTCTACAACGACCTAATGTTGACCTTTGTTTTTTTTTTTCCCTAGGTTTCTTTAGCACTTGGTTGCTCGATATAGTCTTAGATCTTGTTCATAACTTCTTTTAAGTCAACTTCTTTTGTTTTGAAGACAAAGTCTTTAATAAAAATTTCTTTCAATTTTTTCCATGAAAATGTTTGGACTCGATCTTCTTCAATTTTATACCATTTATATGGTAATATATTAGAAAACATTTCAAGCCATACTCTTTCATCATTATACCCTATTCATCTCCACTATTTTTCACAATCATTGACAATATCGGTGATGAGATTATATCTTGTTTGAATTTTGCTATCTTTAGTATGGTAGATAGTTTCTTCCCCTTGAACAACATGACAAAATAAGTGGTTGCTACTATCCATACTTGTAAATGAAGTGAATGTGTATCCCACCATCTTGCCATTTGGTCATTGAATGATTGTACCAAGCTATACAGTTGGCCTTGTTCTTTGGCTAACATGGATACCTCCTCAATGTTGGTTGTTAGTGACTTCCTTTTTTTTTTTTTTTATTGGGGAAGATGAAGTTAATTTTATGCCTGTAGGGAAAAAGTTGGGTTTGTTCTTTTTTCATCTCATATACAACAAGAACACTCCAGATTGAAAAACATAAGTGAAACTTTTATCTAGGAATGACTTCAATTGACCAATATTCTCATATTGTTGACTCAGTTCTCTAATTACCATTCGTAAAGTCCTATGTGCAAGTGAGATAACCCTTTTTGGTTGCCCCTCATGTAAATATTTACATATGTAATTGTAATTAAATGTGATAATATGAAATGACTAGACTGAGAGAGGACATAGATTCAAAGCTATGGGAGTGGAATTTGTTTGGGAATGGTTTGTGGAGAAAGTCAAACTTTGAATGCTGCAATTAATCCTCGCTTGTATCCCTATTGCACGGTACATGAATTTACTTTGGCGTGTGGGTGCCTGGAAAAAAAAGGACAAGTTGGTCCTGCAAAATGGAAGTGATCGTCAACACACAATGGGAAGGGAATGGAAAGGAATGGAATATACTCTTATAAGGGGCCATTTTAGCATTACTCATAGAGATGATAAGAGAAAGCAGAGGCTGGAGAAGAAGTGCACAAGAAGACTAAGGCACGATCACTGTGTGGCAATGAAGAGAGTTGTGTAGCAGTAATGCGAGAGAGCACTATGCGAGACTCATCATATGCTCACTTGGGAGATAACTGGTGAAACATTGTGAAAACACAATGTCATTGTGCTAAGAAGGTAGGGTGGTAGTGGACTTTGGATTCTTGTATAGCAGGTGAAGATACTGGTTACCTTGGGACTTCTCTTGGTTTTCGCAGGTGGAAAATTTGAGAGTGGACTCTGGATTCCCATGGAAGCTCTCAGGTGGAGCCATGTTGTGCTCTAGATTCTTGTCGAATTATAGGTGGAGGCACTATGGGATCTAGAATCCTATAAGTGATTGTTGGGTGGAGACACTATGCACTCTAGATTCCTGTGAATTACAATTAGAAGCATTGTGGACTTTGGATTCCCATAAGGGACTATTTGGGTGGAGACACTATGTGCTCTAGATTCCTACCACATTTCTAGTGGAGGCATTATGTGTTCTTGATTTCCATGTGTTGTAATGGTCAGTGTGAATTTCCCTTGAGCACCTTACTCCTCAAGCTTTAAATTTAGCTCGGGGGTGGTTAAATGTAAGAAAGGATTACGTGCAATTGACCTATAATTAGGAGGAGAGTTGAAGTACATCTCTTATTTGTTAATCATACAACTATTAATATAAGGTGTTTACTTGTAACTTGTGTATGTATTTGCAATGTCATTGACGATTTTTACTATTTTCTGGTAATGGATATATCAACATTATTAATGAGGAACATTTATTCATGTGTGTTACAATATAATGGTTTGTGAATGGTTATCATGGTCGATGTAAGGGACTTATAGATCCATGTAATACTGATATGTTCCCGAATGGAAAGTTATTTGTATGTGTTCATGTTAAATATTGGCATAACTAGTTAACTATGGATGTGTATGATTTCCATTGTATGTAATGTGTGGATAATGATTAATGAAATTCATTGAACTATGTGGCATGCTTAAGAAAACAAGTTGTATTCTTTGAAGGAAAAGGAGACCTCCATGTCTTAAAGTTGATGAGATCTATGGATCAATGTTATTACATTCTGTTCAAAACCATGTGGGGGCTCTATTATGCATGTTGGCTGCAATCTAATATTGTAGTTTTTTGTTAAAAGATTCAAGAATGGTTACATAATGCAGTTAAAGTTCTAAAGACTTTGATTTTGATTTCATATGGAGTGGGTTTGTATCTAGTTTAAACAAGCCTTGACAAACCTACAAAGGAAGAACCATGATCTCCGATGGCGTTGAGTTAATGGAGCGCGTAACAGGAAAAGTATTGTTATTCACCATATAAGATTCATGTCGCGTGCCACTGAGAATGCCAGTGGATGGTTAGCGGAAAAGGGTGTAAATAACAGAGGTCGCGAGATAGGAAACTTCTCATCACTTGCCACCAATGTTGTCATCGCACCGTGGAGGTATGATGAGTAGTTATTCCATGTTTGGAATGTTAGCATTATTGATAGAGGGCACAATAGATATCCCTCTCTGTTGACAGATGGGAAAAAACTACTTTGCACTAAGGTCCAAGACCCTGGTGGGACCTAAGACTTAAGTTGACATGGCGAATTTCATGTGGAGCATGAGTGATGTGTACCTGTGATTTGGTTAAGCTACTAAAGTGGTATTTGTTACACAAAAAATTGTCACCGTGACTTTCTACAGTTTGTGTGAGTCCATCACCACTCATACATACCTCCTTTGCAAGTCTTAAGCCTCAGCTCTTCATGTCAAGCCTTGAAAATGGGAGAAAGACCTTAAAAATATCTTAAATCCCGGTTTCGCACTTTCTCTTAGCATTGCCTACGGTGCCGCACCCAATGGTCATGTCCCCTACGAACCCGACCGCTCTGTCTGTTAAGTGATGGGTGCGAACCCCTGTAAAAGTTAAAAAGACGTGATTTCGCTCTTAAAAACTCACCTTGGGTCACTTCTGGATGCTTATAGAAGGAATATTACGCTGGCAAGTCTGCTCCACCTTGGTTCATCCATTCCATAACTGAGGCAGCTAACTCCATGATATGAGGTGCTTATCCCATTGAAGGAGGAACTTATCCCTTCAATGGTGGACCTGCAACTTCCTCCATTTGCACTATAAATTCAGGCATTGGGTTGGTTGTAGGGGAGGTTGAAAGCTGAAGATTCTTGAGGTAAATGCTGCTGGAAATTAGACTTCCTTTTTGAGCTTGTGAGAGGAGAGATCACATACCTTTCATTTCATTTGGGAAGTGAGTGAGGCTTGTCAAAGTAGATGAGATTCCTGCTAGACCCTGGAAAGAGCTTGTGCAACATTAAGGCAAAGGTTGTAAGGTTCTTTTATTCATAAAGTTAATACAATCAAGTTTATTTTTCTCAATGAACTGTCTCTAATGGTTTATTTTATGAGCCCCTTGATCTTCATAATGAACATGTTTTATTATAGTATCTATGCAGGTGTTCTTTGATGTGTGTTTGTTTGTGTATGCAGGTTATTAAAAGGGAACTGCTTGAAGCGCTTGGAACAAAGCTGCCACAAACAAGCTTGGACCGAGGTAGGGTCTACACTCTTAGTTTTCATTTATGAATTGAAACATGTTTAGAGAAAAGTAGATTTGCTTGTGTTGCTTGTTGCTAGATATCATTTGATACTAGGGAGATCGGTCGTGTCCACAAGAACGATTTATCTAGCCAACAGTATTTTTTGGGAATGTTACATGACCAAATGATGTCAACCTGGCGAAAATATAATGTTAGTAAGAGGCTATAGGAGTGGGTGACATGGAGGTTAGCTGACGTGTTATCAAGAGGACACATGGTTGAGAAGGGTGGCGAAACTTGGCGTGGGATTTCCATGTGGCAAGGACATGGTATCTCACATAGATAGGGGCCACATCATCGTGTAATGTGGAACCACATAGGAGAATTAGTGGTGTCATTTTGTGGTAGGTCGTGGAGATGGTGGGACCCATGAAATAAAGGGAAGGTGCTTAACAAAGAATACGGCTATTACTTTGTAACGCCTCCTCCCACATTTACCCTCTTTCACCGACCTGCCAGGGTAAATATGAGTTGAGGGTCATTATGACATGACTCAACCTCCTAAGTATAGTGAAGGAAGTGGAACCAACCAAAACTTTACTGACCTTCCTCAAGAGCTACAGGACCCATAGGAGTTAAATATCCTCTCCAGGTGCCCAAATCATGAGCCAAATTTCTTTTTGAGTGATATGGACTCCTAATCGCTTGTATAACAAGGAAATCCATTAACTGTAACCTCTAGCCGTATGGATAACCCTGCCTCCCAATGACTGTAATCTAGAATTCCCAATTTTGTGCATGTGACCCCAAAATCTGAGCTACTTTTTCAGGGCTAGGATCCAAACCTCTGCCCAGAACATTATAGAACTTTCCAGAATGATGTATGACACAAGGAAAAAGCCATTAACATAAAACTTAGACAAGAACTTGACCTAACTAGCCCTAACCATGATAGTCATTTCGTCAAACACATGGTGAACATGAAATCTATATGTCATGAATGCATATCTAAACAAAGAGATCTCAAACTTATCTTAGAATCATCAACAAGTTCTAATGCCCTCTCACAATAGCTATAATAACATCTATTTAGTCATGCATTCAATAACCATTCATTTACCAATAAAAACATGATAAGAGCCTGTTGATGCCTCAAAATTCGTTGCTACAACATTGGGGATAACCACCCAGTCCAGACTTTAAAACATCTCCTTTTTCGTTTAGGATAGTGGCTCCAACTAGTTCAATTAGGTCTAGTTAATTTCTCCCAACTGCTATCAGCTTTAAATATGTCTTTAATTGCTAATAGTTAGGGCCATTAGATCAATTCTTCGAGATGATCAAGCAAAAAGAATGATCCTTAAGTTGTTTTTGTGGAACAACCAAACCAATCTAAAGTTTTGCCTCAAAAGATAACTTCTAAAATGTAAGATCTATGATAACACATGCAAGACTAAGTCTACAATTCCATTAATGTAACCTATCTCGATTGAAGGAAAGGGTAACCCTTCTCTCAATCGAGAGCCAACTTAACTTAATGGGAAAAGAAGCTTTAAATAATTAGAATTAAGATGGAGGAATTAGATCAAGGAGATAGCTCACAAGATCTAATTCCTCATTAAAATAAATACTAACAATTAAACACTTAGTAAATAGTTACATAAGTGCCTATTGAAAATATATGGAATTCCTTATTTATTATATGCATAAGAACTACAAAGATTCATGATGAATTATTGAATTAATTCAAATAAGACATCATGTATGCAAGCAAACAATTATTATCCTAAATCGGAAGATAGCTTTCCGATCTAAGATTATAACTATCTATTCCTATGCAAACTTCAACTCTCATATTATATCTAAAATTAAGCCTGTAGAATAGTCTAAGCAGACTTTTAATTGAATTAGCATTCAAGATTCAACAATAGTGCATGAATCCAATTATTAACTCATACATTCAAAATATAAATTGAAAGACTGAAATAAGATTTATTTCAATTAATCTTGTAAACAATAGCGTTAAACATCATTAACTGAAATGATCCTTTATTAATAAATGAAATGAAATTACAGATCCTCACAGAACGACAGTAGCACACAATCCTTTGGAGTCTGTAATCAATCTCTACTTGCAAAAAATGTCTCCTCCTTTCAGCAGTAGTGCATGATAAACAAGAGCTTCTCCACCAACAAATATAATCCACAGTTACAATATTTCAAGCTTCTTTCCCAAAGTTCGAGACCTATCATTCTATTAAAAGTACTAAGAGGTACAATAGTGCAAACCTCCATGACTTTCTCTTTCGAGTTCTGGGCTTTTTTCTAATGCCAACAACGTGTTTAAATAGCTGCTACTGAAAACAACTTCTTTTGCTTCAAGCGTTAAGGGAGTTGAACAATTCTTTTTAATCATGTATCTAAAAAACAAAATTTCATACAAATGTCTAATTGATCTATTCTGTCAAATCGACCTTCTTTTCTAAATTGAACATTCACTTATCTGCAATGATGTCCTCTTATCTTGTTGTTCAGTCATTTCGGCCTTCTTTTTCTGAACTGAACAACCACTTATCTGCAATGTTGTCCTCTTCTGTTGTATTCCCTGAAAACTGAAAAACAGAAACTGATAAGCTAAAAATAAATGAGACTAATAAGGGAGTTTCATTTGAAACAAATGACATTTGTAGAAAATCAGGCTTAAAACTTGGAGCATAACGATCGCAATTGTAAACACCGTGGAGGAGACATAGGAGTAAGCCTTTAATTTTATTTGAAATATCACAATTGCTGCAGAGGAGATGGAAGAGGGATATGGTGGAGTTATATTGCAATCGGCTATCGGAGCAGAGATAAAGGAACGGGCGTGAAGTGGAAAGTGGCGTAAGGCATGTGGTCGTTTAATTAAATTGCAATCGCAACAACATATAGAAGCGTAATAATTGCAATCGCAATTAAATCACAATTGCTTTTAGACCAGGG
Source organism: Pinus taeda (assembly GCA_000404065.3). NCBI lineage: Eukaryota > Viridiplantae > Streptophyta > Pinopsida > Pinales > Pinaceae > Pinus > Pinus taeda. Next base: position 82,384 of record APFE030450965.1, on the reverse strand, counting down.
GTAGAACTCAGAATAATCACAATCACACTTTACGCCTTGATCGAAATCACAATACACAGAGATATCACAATCGCAATACTCGGGAATATCGCAATCACATTTATGCAGTGGCAGACTATAAGAAGTGGTCGAAAGACTTGTGATTTGCGATATGGGGGATGATGTAAGAGATGACGTGATGGTGACATCACTATGAGGTGGCAGATCCATGTGGAAAACTAATGTGGTGAATGATGTGGCAGATGATATGACAGTGGAAAGGGTATTATTGCAGATCGCAATCGCATTTGGCATGAGTCTTTGGAACAGGAGACATGGCTAATAGAAATGTGATAGCCGCAGATGCCAGATTTTTATGAATCACAGTTGAGCATCCCATCGGGTCTGAGCCATATCGCAAATCGCAATCAGAATGAGGTAGGAGGCATGACCCTTTGGTAACTGCGATGGCCGCGGATGTGGGGGATTTATGAATTGGCATGTATAATCTCGTCGAGTCCGGGTTACATCACATATTACAATTGGTGGTGTGGAGCAGGGTAAAGACTTAAGTTCTGTGGTTATTGCGATCTACGGATGCGAGGATTTATGAACTGGATTAAATTTCCTGTTGGTTCCGGGCTTAAAATCACATATCGCAATCGGAAAGGGCCTGCGAGTATTACCATGGATTTTTTTATTATTATTATGTTGATTTGCAATGCGGAGGTTATGGCGGAGTTATAAAGAAACAACTCTGATTATTATGTTTTTTTTAATTAAATAACCCATTTTAATACTTAAGGCTTTTAAAGCTTAAGTGTGATCTTGGTCTCGGGGGCTATTTAAAATTTGTTTTTAATAATCAAGGTTTAATACTTGGGTTTTAATTAAAAAACCTAAGTATTAAACTATTGTTATGGGATTTTATTAACAGTTGTTTATGTTTTAAAATTTATTAAGGGTCCCCATTTTAATGAAATAAATTTCATAGGAAATTTATAAAATAGAAAAATGGGGCTTGTTGAATAGCACAACAATTGGCAATTCACTGGAAGAACCAGTTATCTCTGATGAATGAAAATGAAGTTTCAAAGTTTAAGTAAAAATAATTCAGGAAGGGGAAACTATTTTTTTTGAAACATTAGATAAATAAAATTACTCTGATCATAAAAACTCATTAAATTGCAATTTCTTAAAAACCTCTCACGAATGAAAATACCTATTTATCCATATCAATCATTAATCAGTTATAAAGATAAAGTAGGGAGTCTTTTACAACTTAGCTTTTTGATGTACTCATTTGTCACAGGTAGAGCCTTTTAAGCATTAATGATTCAGTATCCCATCCAATTAAGAGCGCAAAAGTTAGAGATAAATTCATAATTTTTTTTTAGAAACAATAAAAGCCACTGTCCTGGTTTGGTGGCTAGATAATGGCAATACCATTCACTGGTAGTAATTAAACCAAACAAGTTGGCTCGTGATGAGACCCCTTGCCTTACGATTGAAACAATCATAAGCCATTACCTTGATTTGGTGTTCAGTATTGATAATGTCAGTTTTCTTATTTCCCTATGATCATGGTACGCGGGCTCGTGATGAGACCTCTTATCTTTTAGATTTATTATATTTTTTGAATTACGCTCTAAAAATTACGTTTTAATGGATGGGGAGAATCATTGTTCTGGATGACAAATTAGAGTTGAAGTTGCTAGGTTGTAAGATAGTCTTTACTTTTTAAAGATAACCTGTATTAACTGATATTAGAGTAAAAAGGATCTTATAATTTTGAGGTTTAGAAGATTTTACAATTTAATAGAAAATATTTTCAGAGTTCTATAATTTTTTAATCTAATTTTCAACTTTCATAACCACTTCCTGAAAAATACCTACTTTCAAATTGAAAAATCACAAACTCATTTTAAGAGATATTGATGAAAAGCCAAGAGTATGCCATTTAACGTTATCATCTAAAAGAAAAAGTAAATGTGACATGATAACTGAATTCTCAAGATATGACCATTTACAACTATGATTATAAAACCACTCAAAACCAAATCTAAAAGGAAAACTTTACAAAATTGTTTATACAAATTTCTTAACAAAAGAGGAAAAAGATAATGAAGAAAACATTCTTTCTTATGTCGAAATCTAGATAAATCAAATTTTCAAAGTTAAAAGCATTTAGTAGTAATTCAGTTTGAATGAGGAAATTTGCTATTTATTTATCTTTTTCAAAAGCGGAACTTGTAAAAAGTGTTTTAACCATTTTCTAATCAGAGTAATTCTTTTGAAGAAAAAGATTAAGGTTTATAACTCCCCCATTTTGGTTGATTTGATGAAAATCGTTATTGCTTCTTTGAGCTTGCAAGTTGATCTGGTGAAGGTGTGAAAATGCTTGTGAAGAGCTGCAAAAGAGAGTTACATATCAGCAGAAAATAAGAAAACAAAACTAAATCTAAAAAATAAAGAAAGGAATAAAAATGAGTATATGATACTCACCATTGAATAATTTCATTTAATCTTACTAGAAAGATATGACTTTCTCCAATGCAAAACAATTAACTCAAAATCATTATTTATTAGATCTTATCTAAACTAATCTACTCCTAATTCTAACTTAATGAAGGAAACATGACTATGTATAACCATACTTCCAATGTAACCATTCTCTCATTTTATTACCTACATGTATATACAAGTCAAACATTAGTAACTAGATAATGAAAACAATCAAAATGAATCAAAATTTATTATTTACATCTAATGTAAAATTATGTACAAAAACAAGTTTATTTACAATTAACCTGTTAGTAAACCATCTTTTTTGGAAATCATGCTCTAAACAAATATCAATGGGATCATCAAATAATGGATGAACATTTGTTAGAGAATGGAAAATTTCCAAAGGAGATGATGGCAAGACATATTGTGAAGGAACACTCTCAAGATTTAGATTAGACTGATGGTGAAATGATTGGAATGAATTTCTAAATACCGAATATTGGAAACGAAGAGATTTTTTATATTCAGGATTATGAGTAACCATTTCATCATTTTCATTTAATAAATCTTGAGGATATTCAATATGGAAATATTTAACATGCTTGCAAAAATAAAATAAAAGGATGGAAAAACAATTAAATTGTTATGAAACCTAAAATTACAAAATAATTTTACAAGGCAATTCTGGAACCTATCATGGATTTCAGTCAATGAATTGCCACTAAAAGGACATTCCCTGAAAAATTTAAAAATGTGAATTTCTAAAAAAGAATCAGATGAAATATATTAGAAACTCCAAAATTAACTCATCAAAATTCTCAAAACTAAGTTTGTGTTCATGAGACAAAATTAAAACATGTGAATCTTCACGAAATAAATCAATTTTCAAAATTGGCATAGCTTGTACAAGATGTGATTTTTTGTCATCATCATCATGATATTAGTCATAAATTACCTTCTTATGAAAATCAAATCGCTGATCTAAAATAACAAAATCAAAAAATACAAAAGAAGAAGATTTTGCAATTAAAGGATTATCATTCAAATGATTGCTAGATGTAGAATTTTCAGAACAAGAATTAGGAAAATTATCAACTGAAAGATTAGCGTAATCACCATTAACTATACTATGATTTTAAAAGACATCAAGATAAAGAAACTAATGTATGCTAGAATATAATGACGGCTAAAATGATTCATCTATACAACTTGTCGTATTATAATCTTGGTTTAAGGACATTCTTTCAATTAGAGTTACATGTTCTGAATTTTTTAAAGTTGCCTTCAAAGAAGATAAACTGATGTGTTCATTATTCAAGTCTTGTTGTAGATTGGATTTCATTGGAACTACCAATTGATCATATGCGGTATTAAAATTTGTTTCAATTGCATCTTCAAAGAGAAAATGAGAATTGAAATTTTCTAAAGAAGAACGTTGTGATTCGATTACAATTTCAGGTTCGGGTTCCATAAAATCATGTAGTGATTCAAGACTAGTTAATGAATTAGATGTGTCTTGTTCTTCATTAATTGATTCATTATTTTCAGTATGGGAAGAAACAAGAGAAGTGAAATGTTCAATTAAATCTTCAGCTGAAGGGAAATCATCTAAATGAAATCTATAACAAAACGACCAAAATCTATTATAAAAATCATCTAATTCTAAACACAAACTATTGTAACTATAATTTTGATGTGCTTCTAGAAATACCTAGCCAAAATGTTTCCATGAATGAATCGACTTCTCGGGAAGCACCAAGAACCATTTGTGGATCCGTCCTCTAAATGTGAGAGTGAAAAGCCCACAGATCTCATTATCAATGATTATATTAAAATATTTACATCTATTAACAAAACCAACAATATGATTGAATGCACAAATATTACCCTCACCATCGAACTTTAACTGTGACAAGGACTCGATCTGCTTCTTGGGCATGCCTCGTGTAGGCTTAGGTGAACTAAATGCATGACCAAGTGTAGGAATTCATATGCGAGCCATGATTAGTTAAAAATGATATGAAAATTTAAACAAATAACTAACTCAAGCCCTCCTTCTAGCGCCAAAAATGTTGATGCCTTGAAATTCACTACAACAACATTGGAGATAACCACCCGGTCCAGACCTTAAAACAACTCCTTTTTCGTTTGGGATAGTGGCTCCAATTGGTTCAATTAGGTCCAGTTACCTTCTCCCAACCTCTATCAACTTTAAATATGTCTTTAATTGCTAATAGCTAGGGCCATCAGATCAATTCTTCGAGTTGATCAGGCAAGAAGAATGATCCTTAAGTTGTTTTTGTTGAACAACCAAACCAATCTAAAGTTTTGCCTCAAAAGAGGACTTCTAAAATGTAATATCTATGATAACCCATGCAAGACTAAGTCTACAATTCCATTAATCTAACCTATCTCCATTGAAGGAAAGGGTAACCCTTCTCTCAATCGAGAGCCAACTTAACTTAATGGGAAAAGAAGCTTTAAAGAATTAGAATTAAGGTGGAGGAATTAGATCAAGGAGATATCTCACAAGATCTGATTCCTCATTAACATAGATACTAACAATTAAACACTTAGTAAATAGTTACATAAGTGCCTATTGAAAATATATCCAATTCCTTATTTATCATATGCATAAGAACTACAAAGATTCATGATGAATTACTGAATTAGTTCAAATAAGACATCATGTATGCAAGCAAACAATTATTATCCTAAATTGGAAGATAGCTTACCGATCTAAGATTATAACTATCTATTCCTATGCAAACTTCAGCTCTCAGATTATATCTAAAATTAAGCCTGTAGAATGGTCTAAGCAGACTTTTAAATGAATTAACACTCAAGATTCAACAATAGTGCATGAATCCAATTATTAACTCATACATTCAAAATATAAATTGAAAGGATGAAATAAGAATTTATTAGTTAAATCTTGTAAACAATAGTGTTAAGCATCATTAACTGAAATGACCCTTTATTAATAAATGAAATCAAATTACAGATCCTCACAGAATGAAAATAGTGCACAATCCTTTGGAGTTTGTAATCGATCTCTGCTTGCTAAAAATTTCTCCTCCTTTCAACAGTAGTGCATGATAAATAAGAGCTTCTCCACCAATACATATAATCCATTGTTACAGTGTTACAAGCTTCTCTCCCAAGATTCGAGACCTATCATTCTATTAAAAAGGCTAAGAGCTACAACAGTGCAAACCTACCTGACTTTCTCTTTCGAATTCCGGGCCTTTTTTTAATGCCAACAACATGTTTAAATAGCCGCTACTGAAAACAACTTCTTTTGCTTCAAGTGTTAAGGGAGTTGAACAATTCCTTTCAATCACGCATCTGAAAAATAGAATTTCATACAAATGTCTCATTGCTTTGTTCTGTCAAATCGGCCTTCTTTTTCTAAATTGAACAATCATTTATCTGCAACGTTGTCCTCTTATCTTGTTGTTTTGTCATTTCATCCTTCTTTTTCTGAACTGAACAACCACTTATCTGCAACGTTGTCCTCTTCTGTTGTGTTCCCTGAAAACTGAAAAACAGAAACTGATAAACTAAAAATAAATGAGACTAATAAGCGAGTTTCATTTGAAACAAATGACATTTGCAGAAAATCAGGCTTAAAACTTGGAGCATAAAAATCACAATTGTAAACACCGTGGAGGAGAAATAGGAGTAAGCCATTAATTTTATTTGAAATATTGCAATTGTGGTAGAGAAGATGGAAGAGGGATATGGTGGAGTTATATCACATTCGGCTATCAGAGCGGAGACAAAGGAATGGGCGTGAAGTGGAAAGCGACGTAAGGCTTGTGGTTGTTTAATTAAATCACAATCGCAACAACATATAAAAGGGTAATAATTGCAATCACTTTTAGACCGGGGGTAGAACTCAGAATAATTGCAATCACACTTTACGTCTTGACCGCAATCACAATACACAGAGATATCGCAATCGCAATACTCAGGAATATCACAATCACAGTGATCGAGTGGCAGACTATAAGAAGTGGCTGAAAGACTTGTGATTTACGATATGCGGGATGACGTGATGGTGACGTCACTATGACATGGTAGATCCATGTGGAAAGATGACGTGGCAAATGATATGGTAGTGGAAAGGGTCTTAACGCAGATCACAATCGCATTTGGTAGGAGTCTTTGGAACAGGCAGCATGGCTAATAGAATTGTGATAGCCGCAGACACGAGATTTTTATGAATCACAGTTGAGCATCTCGTCAGGTCCGGGCCATATCACAAATCGCAATCGCAATCGTCATGAGGCAAGAGGCATGACCTTTTGGTAATTGTGATAACCGTGGACGTGGGGGGATTTATGGATTAGCATGTATAATCCTGTCAGGTCTAGGCTATATCACATATTGCAATCGGTGGTGCGGAGCAGGGTAAAGACTTAAGTTTTGTGGTTATTGCAATATGCAAACACGAGGATCTATGAACTGGATTAACTTTCCCGTCGAGTCCATGCTTAAAATCACATATCGCAACCGGGAAGGGGTCGCGGGTATTACCATGGATTTTTCTTTTATTATGTTGATTTGCGATGCGAGGGCTATGGCGGAGTTATAAAGAAACAACTCTGATTATTATGTTTTTTTAATTAAATAACCCATGTTTTAATACTTAAGGCTTTTAAAGCTTAAGTGTGATCTTGGTCTCGGGGGCTATTTAAAATTTGTTTTTTAATAATCAAGGTTTAATACTTCGGTTTTAATTAAAAAGCCTAAGTATTAAACTTTGGTTATGAGATTTTATTAACAGTTTTTTATGTTTTAAAATTTATTAAGGGTCCCCATTTTAATAAAATAAATTTCATAAGAAATTTATAAAATAGAGAAATTGGGGTTGTTGAATAGCACAACAGAGCCATAAATTGAATCTATCATAAAACCATGCTTATAACCAGCATATAACCAGAATAATGATAATGATAGATCAACCATCAAAGCCACATCATAACAAGTACACTTACTCATAAAATACAAGAGGAAATTAGCTCCTATTAACATATGAAAAATCCAACCAAGTCAAGGACTTCCACGTACCACTCGACCATAGATTGGGCTGAACTAAATCTTTCTTTCAGTGAATCACCCCCATGCTATATTTCAAGCATGAATGTGGGAACTCATGGGATAAACCAATGCATAAAAAATCAAGGGAATCTAGAGGTTAAACCACTTCCACCCTCACACTATTATGATCTCGCCTAAACCAGTTCTAAGATCACAAAACCAAACCAAGATTGGATGCATCAAAATTCCTTCACTGTCCCTTGAGGAATTTTCCTATCTCCACCCACCTGTTGAGGGCTTCCCGGAGAAAACCATCTCCACTCCCAACCCTTGGGATTTTCCTGAGACCACATTACCCAGATCCAAAACCTTATGACAATCCAAATCTCAACCAAGAATGAATCCCATCACACCATGGCTATCTAGGAATTTGTAAGGCAAGGCTCAAACCACTATCAAACAAGGAAAAATCCATGCCAATAACAGTAAATGAACCAAATACAGACATGCATGTACCAAGCATGCCAAAACCAACTAGGAAATCATATATGCAACATGTTACTTGCAAGTATTTCTTTCGAAGTCGCTTGGTCCAACTCTTCCTTGCTTGGTCCTTGCTTTCCTTTGCTTTCTTTTCCTTCCTTTGCCTTCCTTGTCCTTCCTTTGCTTTCTTATTTTCTTTCTCCTCTTGGTGCTCTTATCCTCTCTAAATCTAATTCCAAAACTTAACTAGAAAAAGCCCCCAAACTGATGCTTTGATGCCTTTTTATTATTGATGCCTCTAATGTCTTTATTTTTCCTCTATTTTTCTTCAATTTCCTCCTCACATGCAACCTATGAACTTTCATCTCATTTTTCTCCTATTTTCCTTGTTTTTCATAAAATAAAATGCCAATAACACATTTTTTCCTTTTCAAAGCCTTTTCCAATGCCTTTGCTAATTTCCTTAGCCATAATAAACAACAAGTGAATCCCACTAGGATGTTTTTTCCAACATTCAGCTTGGAATATGTGTCCCATGAACTTGGTCTTATCTTTCCTTTATTAATTTTGTTACATGAATTTTTAACATAGGGTTGTTACATACCCCTCCCACTTAGGGGAACACCGTTCTTGGTGTTTAATGACACCTATAACCAGCAAGACTGCTGAAAAGAAAAACATACTGCCCATGGAGCTTTATAACTCAGTTCATTGCAATATTTACAATGAAAAACTTGCTCAAAGCAAAACCATCATGCCAAACATGACAACATAACAACCATACCGCTTATTAGAGATTTATAACACAACTCATTGTGGTATTTAGAATAACAACCTTACATAAATATGTACATATACCAAAAATCATTTGCCTCCTCCAGTAAAAAAGAAGGATACGTAGCCTGCATCTGATCATCCATCTCCCATGTAGCTTCATAGGGCCCAAAGTGCTTCTACTGCACTTTAACCTGCTTAATTGCTCGATTCCAGCGCATGAGTTATTTCTGCCGCAATACGCACTGAGGTTCTAGCTGGAATTGTCCTTTTGGCTCCACCTGCAATAGAGACAAATTAATAACATGACTAATATATTTCACATATATTTTAAGAAATTAAACATGAAAAACATCATGGAATTTCATTATTGGAGGCAATGCAAAGTTTGTAGGCCATTGTTCCAATCCTCTCAAGGATCTTGAAAGGCCTGCAATACCAAGGTGCCAACTTGGCACATGACCTTGTCCTCGAGGAGCTCTTCTTGGGCTTGATGCGCAAGTACACATGCTCCCCAACCTGAAACTCCTTAAATGCCCTATGTTGATCTACATAACTCTTTTGCCTATCTTGTGTTGCCTTTAGATTCTTCTTGATAACCTACATTTCTTGTTCCATTTTTGCCAACATATATGGTCCAATTAACACTTTGTTCACTGGAACACTCCAATTGATGGGAGTATTACAACTCCTCCCATAGAGTGCCTCAAACACACTCATCCTCAGTGACTCCTGATAACCATTGTTGTAAGCAAACTCCACCAAAGGAAGATACTCCTCCCACCTCCTTTGTTGATGCATGACATACATTCTCAACATATCCTGTTGACCCTCTCAATCTGTCCATTTATCTGTGGATGATTGTTACGCCGGAAAAATCCCTCTTGCACACAAGAGCGATCTCCCTAGATCCTTGACAAAAACTAGAAACAAACAAACAATTGAACAAACTCTTTCCCTAAGTTGGACTTATTTGAATTATAAGTATTAAAGCCAATGGATAAGCCTCTTACCTATTTCATGAAATTCTCGATGAAGATCCTTATTGTGGCGTGATGCATTTCCTCAAGAAAAGGATAAAAAAACATGCGATATAATGATCCAAACAAACTTAACCTAAGGATAAAGGAGATTAGGAATTGAATTTGCCTTAATAAAAACTTCAAATAATTATAAACCATTCATCATTCCAATAAGACAATTCAATGGGGAAAAGCGTTCATTTGTATTAATTAAAGATAAAGAAGAGCCTTACAACCTTCGCCTTGATGTCATGAGGTTCCTCCCAAATGCCTTCAATCTCCTCCTTAGATGGTAAGTTTTCCAATCTCAAACTAGCAACATAAGTTTATCTTCTCTTAGTTATGACCTCCTCAATCCCTCTACCCTCTAGTCATTTTATAGGCCAAGAGGAAGAAGTTTCAGATCCAAAAGAGGAGGGTGAGATCCCCTAATTGAGGGATTAGGTTTCCTTGAGAAAAGGGATTAAGATGCATCATTTGAGGGTTATAGCTTGAATAGTAATCACCTAGAAGCTTTCAGTTGGGAAATATTCGACCAACTATGTTTCTAGAATGTACTTTTTATTTTTACTTTCTTTGATTCGCCTGCGCGGTCTTATAGTGGCAGACAAAGCGCAGTTTTGCGCCATTCTTAGAGTTAATTCCAGTGAATGCGCAGGAATATCTAGGAAAACCAGCACAAGTGATACTTGACAAGGTGTGACAACTATTTTTCCCAAATTTCCCATCTCCTTCAAGATATTTTTGGTTGTTTGACTTCTAAGGGAGTTCAATCAAACATGTTCACAGATGCTAAAAAGACCCATAAACCGATCAAGTATCATGGTGATGAATTGATGTGTGACATATTGCCCCCTAAAGTGTGAAGTCTATGAAATAAGTTTTAAAGATTGAAGCACTTCATCATACCAAGGATCGGATCAGAGACACTGGTTGGAGACCTGCACGGAACATTCAAGGATTACAATGCAAATGTATATGAATAATCATTGCTAAGGTAGGCATTCCCATACTCAGAGTAAATATAACTCAATGAATAAGTACGGAAAAACCAAAGATCATATAGATATTAGACATAGTATGGGTGCAACCATATGTCATGAGTTTGTCTACATAATCATGACCATGGATTGATGAAACTAGATCCAGGGTCTTGATCTTCATCTCCCGATCCATAGTACAAATCTAACCATGCGAGTGAATGTTTCGAAGTCAAACATGGCAGAAACCGCTTGATTATCGGTCAATGATGTGAACCATTAACAAGTGCAAGAGAAATCACCAATAATGACAATGGTCCTCAAGGTACTTCCAGTACAATCTATGAAATGTGAATAAGTGATCTGAAGTCGAATACTCATAGAATCGTTCAATCGAAGGCCAATGATGAGAAAACGTCGTCGAAAGCGAGAAACCTGCCATTAAGGCTTGTAGGCCTCAAGGTATTGAATGTTTCTATACAACTTCATAGATAATGAGATGAAGTCGATAGGAAGCCACTTGTTGCAGGAAAGCCTACGACATGAAACACAATGTCAAGTTTATGAAAAGAATTTGCAAGGACTAATTCAGAGATGCCAATGCGATTGAAGGCTAAAATTTGCAAAGGAACATGAACTGAGGTTGAACTTCTCTTGAACACATAACGACATGACAATTGACTTGGAAACATTTGACTTAACGATAATACCCAAAAGCATGAAGACTTTCAATGAGGTTTGATTAATTGTAAGACAAATGGATTACCCAATCCAGACAAGAAATGTAATGGAATGTTGTGTTCAAGAGCGACATGCTTCTTTTATAATAAAATGTAAAATGGACACCTTTTCCCAGTTTTCCCAGTTTAACGAACCCTAAGAAGGAATGGTTCAGTCTCGTTATGCTTAACGAGTCCTATATTGTTTAGTTTTTACGAGTCCAATAAAGGAGTAACTCAACGTCGTTTTCTTTTAAGAGTTTGAAAAAGGAAACTCATTCAGTTCGTTTACCGTAAAATTTTAACGAGCCCAGAGAAATTAAAGCTCGGTGTTTTTCAGTTTTAGGGAGTGAGAATAAAAACATCAGTAAACTCCATCAGGTTATTTTTCGTAAGTTTAGTCCCTCAGGTCCAAAAAAGGGGTAAAATAATACAAGAGAGAATTCTATTGACCATGTTTGATCAACATATACCTTTTTGTAAATAGTCCTAGCTCAGTCCGTAAAAGGGGTAAAATTATACTGAGTGGATGGTTGTTCATTTACTTTTATGAGTTCGAACAAACAAGTACTCGACGATCTTTTCATTTTTAAAAGTCTAAAAAGGGATTAAAAGAGGACTCTATGATTTTCTCTTTTCGTAATTTTTCAAGAGCATGAAAAGAGATAAAAGTCTGCTAATAGTCAAAATGATGTATTCTCGCTTTGTAACCTGTTTTACACATTAAACTCAATAAATTATTATAATTTCTCAAAAATATAAAATTTTCCTTCCTAAAAGGTCTTAATTATGAAAATAATATTTGTTTTTAGCTCAAAAACCCTATAAAAGTGGAAAAAAGCAAATTATTTCTCACCATTTTCATTTTTACCATTTGAGAGCAGAAAAAGGAGATTTTTACCACCCGACTTCTGGGATTGATTCCGAGCTAACCGATGGACGAAATCGCAAGCTGCTTCCTCCAAGTAGAAGATCTCTTCCTAATTAACCTTTTCATCCATTTAAATTTTGGTTTTAAGCTTTCAATTAATTTTTTGGGGAAAAATATTGTCGAAAATTCTGCCCTCAACCCTGCGCTGATATTCTTTTATCAGGCTCGTGCAAGGCAGTAAATTTTTTCATGCAGTAAATCACGGCCTGCGCAAATATCCTTCGGAAAATCCATGCAACTGCACCCTGTTTGTAAAAATGACAACAAATGCACCGAGGTTTTAAAAATAAAGGAATTGAACCCCAAAAATTATGCGATTGACTTTAAAAAAGATTCTAAACTTTTTTAAATGGTCATTTAAGGTTTATTGATTACTCAAAATGGAATGAAGGGAAAGAGAGCACGAAGCCAATGGTTTGGTAGCTTTGGCAGATCTAGCTACCATGCAAGCTCTGAGAACTTGTGGCCTCTTGAAATACTAGCTCATACCTGGGATGAAAGCTCAGGTAGATTTGATGACATGGCTGGTAAGGACCTGGAATGTCAAGGAACAATATTTCGTGATTGGAGATCATCACATTACCATTGACGTCGATGAAATATATTTCTTGACTGGGATTTCTCGTCGGGGAGTCGATATTTCATTATTTGGATAGAAGACATGAGGATATACTACAGATGGGTATCTACAACGTTTTTGTGGGGGTGCACCACCCAAGGGTGGTAGGATTGATATTCATACCATTAGAGTCTTACCCCTGAGGACCATTAATTTCACTATTAGCAAGATGTGTGGCAATGTTGCCCTTCATTTAGCCACACGGGCACATATGCAAACTGTCATGGAATGCTAGGAATCCACGGTGTTCAATTAGTGCAAGGCAGTGGTTGTAAACATGAAGGGACAACTGACTAGATGCAAGAATGGGAAACTGAAGAACTTTGGTTATGGCACCATTCTTATTGCTTTCGCCTTAGAGAGGATTCCCCTTCTCTGGCCACAACTGATCTTAGCAAATGAGTGAGGTCCCAAGGATACACGTATGTTGAGATGGGTTGCACTTATGGCACATCATGGAGGCGATGAACCGTTGGTGAGGTATACTCCTAAGTTTTTTGATTGGTTGGGCCAACAAATCATTTTGATCGAGGACTTTCCATATGCAGGGATGGATTATAGAGGTGACCATGATATCCCATTTCTAATCGGAGCTTTGTGGGGTGACCTAGGTGAGAAATTATCATTTTGACATGTTTTCAATTTTTCAATTTTTTTGTATTTTTGTCTTAAAAGGCTAATTATCTGAAATGCATGTGTAGATGTGGGCCTAAACCGACCAGCAAGGTTGAGGGATCTTGACAGATGAGGTGAGAAGCCTATATCAGTTGTAACCCAGATATAGTAGAGACTTTGACAAAGTTGGAACATAACCTAGAGAGGTTGACTTTGGATATCCCAAAGTTTGGGATGGATGAAATAACTCTCTGATATTAGAGACATGTGGTTGGGGTTTCAGGGCCACTTAGGCAATTAATGTGTCGAGTTGCCCGTGCTATAGTTTTCTCTCATAATCATCATCATGCTTAGTTGTTCTAGTTTCTAGGACCATATTTTGATTTTTGGTATCAGCATATTCGGAAAATAAAGGCCACGAGGCCTCATGTCCTTGGATGACATATTTTGTAGACACACTTTTATACAAACTCTATATTAATGCAAACTACTACTTTTACTTCCAGTTTATCTTGATCAATATGTGGATGAATATTATTTTTAATTTACAAATGTTGCAATTTTCTATTTAACACATGATTAGCCAATGCTTCTATTAATGTATTTAAATTTATCAGAATGTGTTGATATTCAATATAATCAAATTGCCTTTCCAAGAGACAGACCCATAAAAACATTTTTAGCATTGTAGGACTTCTAAATGTATATACGCTATTTAAATGTAATACTACGAGTTGTGAACTAACCTAACGATCAAACATTGAATACCAAATTTGATGGCATCAGATAATAGCTCAATGAGTGGGCTATATTCTTTTATATTGTTCATTGTTTGACCGAGGCATATTCCATGAATAGAGACTAGCTCATCACTGGGTGAATAGATAACCCAGGTTGTGGAAGATAAATTATGAGTACTATGATTAGTGCCATCAGCAAATCTAATGTAAGTTTCAGGGAATGCTGACATCTGGAAATCAAGTGAAAAATAAGATAAGCATGAGAAGTAGTAGAAAATGTAAAAATTATTAACTAACGCAAACAATTAAAAATGGTAAATAATGTACAAATCTCCACGAAATTTTTATGCATAATATTTCTTTAGGTAAAGACCATTTCTCGGCTTTCCTAAAGGAATACCATCACCATCAACCAGCTCATAGGGTACTTTAGCTAATACATGTTTTATGATGTAAGGGTCATGCCACATGGGCTTGAATTTTCCTGCACCTAACTTGTCATGAGCTTGATCATAAACCAAGACTAGGTCACCTTCTGTATATGAACGAGGATTCATGTTTTGATCAAATTGAGCTTTGACTCATTTTTTATGAGCCTCGCTAACCAGTGTGGCATTACGGCGAGTTTCATCTAAACATGCTAAGTGCATAAAACGCTCTTCATCTGCAGAGGTAGCGGGTAGTAATTTGATGGCTAGTTTTAGAGATGGGATTTCACATTCAGTGGGTAATACTGCTTCCAAACCATAAACAAGCTGGAAAGGGGTAAAACCTATCGATGTTTTTGTTGTAGTATGGTAAACCCACAATTCAGAGAAAAGCATAGTATGCAAGTTTCCTTTATGAATACCAACTATCCATTTAATCATATTTGTTAAAACCTTATTGAAAGCTTCGACTTGACCATTGACAGCTTCAACTTAACCATTAGCTGTGTTGATAGTTCAGTCATCATAAAGTTATGAAAATGGCTACCATGGTCCGTAACAATAGCTTGTGGGACACTGAACTAAGCAATCACATGATTGAAAATGAAAATTGTTGCAGTTTCACCAGCATCTTTATATGTAGGCATTGCCTCGATCCATTTCGTAAAGTAATCAACTGCAAGGATAATATACCCATGCACCCCCACTAAGTGAGGGTTACAGGTGACAAAATCTATGCCCCATTTGGAAATTATAGCATTTTCGCACTGTAATAATGCAATCTTTAAACATTAAAGACAAAAATAATCAGCACGTAATATCTTTTGCGCAGTAGCATACCCAGACATATGACTGCCACATGCTCTAGAGTGGCAATCATTTAATGCGTTTTTGGCTTCTTGGAGAGTCAAACAACGCTGAAAGATAGAATCGGTACTGCAACAATAAAGAGTGTCACCAACAATATTGTATTGTTGGGATTGGTATCGGATTCGACGATGATCAGTTCTAGATAACTCAGGCCTAAAAGTTTGGGTTTGAAGATATATAATGATATCTCCATACCATGGATCTTACGTACTAATAAGAAAGGGATATTCATCAACAAAGGAATCTTTTGCTACAATTTATGTATCAGTATGGGGAAAGTCACAAAATAATTCGACGAAAACTAAAGATTTCTTTGATTTAGATCTTTTGAATTCTAAATTAAATTCTTGCAATATAAGTATCCATTTGGAGTATTTTCCCCTAGCAATTTCTTGGTAAGAATGTACATCATAGGTTTGCGATCTGAAATGCCAATTGTTTTTCATAGAAGTATATAGTGACGAAATCGTTGAACAACTTGAACAACTGCCAAAGCTAACTTCTCCACATGTGAGTATTTAATCTCAATTTTAGTGAGATTTCTACTCAAATAATAAATCACATGTTCATTACTAGAGTCATCTTCTTAGAGTAACACCATGCCAATAGTGGCATCGGATGCAGCTAGGTATAGAAGGTAATCTCGATGATAATCAAGTGGATGCAGTAATAGTGCATTAGTCAATGCGTGTTTTAACGCATCAAAATCTTTTTCAGCAAGCTCATCCTAGAAAAATGGAATGCCCTTTTTCAATAGTCGAGTAAAACCCTGGGTTAGTTCAGCATAATTATGTACGAATCTATGCAAAAAGTTTTCTTTCCCTTTTAAACTTTGGAGTTTTCGAAGACTAGAAGGAGCAAGAAAATTCAGAATTGCCTCTACCTTAAGTGGGTCAGCACAAATGCCTTCTTTCAAAAAAATGAATCCTAGAAGCCGATCTGATTGCACACAAAAAACACATTTCTGTGGATTCAAACGAATATTGTAATGCCTGCACCTAATTAAAATTGCTTTTAAGTGCAATGAGTGATATTGTCTTTTCATTGAATGAGCTGGCAAGTCATCTAAATAGGGCTTAACAATATGCTTGATATCATGGAATACATAAGGCATTTCTTGCTGAAAAGTTGCTCCAGCATTTTTCAGGCCAACTTGGAGTTTGCAATAAACAAAAGTTCACCATGGGCAAATAAATGCAGTTTTATACTGATATGCAGGGAGTATTTTTATCTGATTGTAGCTAGAAAATCCATCCATAAAAGAGAAAATTTCATTCCCAACACATTCATCAACAATTTGGTCGATATACGAAGTTGGATAATTGTCTTTGGGACAAGCTTTATTAATATCTTCGTAATTGACACATGCTCAAATAGTTCCTTGCTTCTTATTAACAGGTACAATGTTTGATAAAGGAACATTGTAATTGAATCCTACTTTCAATAGTTTTTCAACCTTAGATTTGACAATGGCAACTTTTCATGGATGTATGGGACGTAATCATTGTTTGATAGGCTTAGCATTCATATAAGTTTTGATCTCATGTACAACTATACTAGGGTCGATTCCTGGCATTTCTTCGTAAGACTGGGCAAAAATGTCGTGGAATTCCTGAAATAGGGCTTTATAAGTCTGAATTTATTCTAAAGAACAAGAAGCTCCTATATGAATATTTTCAGTTATCCCTGGTTTCACCGAGATGTTTATGGGTATCGTTGCAAATATGTTTCCCAATTTCTTTTGAGAATTAGAAGAAAGGGTAGATATTGGACATTGAGGATCACTAATAATCTCAGATGAAAACATAGATGGGAAATTATTCTCAATTTTGTCAAAAGATGGTAAGAAAGATTATTGATATTGATGAGAATCTTCCCATGGCATTTCGTCCAAAGTCATAACTTCCATGATCCCTTCATCAATTAAAAATTCGTTATCAAAAGGATCAAACATAGAAATTGGTTCCAAGCATGACAAATGAGAATATTGATCGATAATCGTATTCATTCTATTGTTTTTAGATGTTGATAGGTTGGAAAAAGACTGAATTGCCTCATAAGCCAACTCAAAAGGACTAAGAGGCATCTCACTACCGTATAAGACTAATTCTGACTCTAAAGGTACTTTCCATGGATCTTTCAATTCAAAAGTACTTGATGTAATCATATTAATCTAGGAAACATTATGAGGGAAATCAGTTGGAGGGAATGTGAAAGTTCCCATCAAAGATTAGTCTTTGAGAAGACCAACACCAACTTCTTCATACAGAGTAGTTGATTTTCCAACAAAAGGCACACTACCAGTGGAATTAGGAGGTATAATAGGACAATTGGTCTACCTTCACAATTCTTCCTTTGTGAAGAAACATGATCATCCTAAAATATGACGAGATTGTTGCATACATGGCATAAGTCGAGCTAAGACCAAGTAAAAGGTTGTAGTCAAGTTGAGCATCAACAACCTCAACGCCAACTGCAACTGTTTTTCCCTCTAATTCTATTGGTAAATCATTTAAAATACCAAAAGGATGAAAACAACTTCCATCAAAGGATTTCAAAATTATGGGAGATTGATTGGTTGTTGGAGAGCCTAAATCTTTCCAATAGGAAATGGACATAATACATGTCGATGCTCCTTTGTCAATCACTGTTCGAAAAACTCGTCGAATTTTGACATGGGCTGGTATATAAAAAGCCAGTTGATATGGGAGATGTGGGACATGATTCTCGAGATCAAAAATAATTAAATGAGGATCTACTACTCCAATAGCTGGTAATAATATTTCCTTTGTGCTCGACAAGTTTACAACACTTCAAGAGTCGACATTGTCGAAGGTGACATAGCCAAATCTTCAATGTTGTAATTTTGAGCAGCCCTAACATGAGGGTTAAAGGCTAACTTTTGAAGAACACCTTTAGGAGGCAGTCGAATTATCATATCAAGGTTTTTTTTTTAATGTGTAACAGTTAAAAATAAGGAGGGTTAGTTGTGGAAGTTTGACCAGGTGAACTGGAATCATCTCCACCTTCAGCATGACTCTTTGATCCATAATATTTAGATCTTGTTGCTACCATAACTTTCAAAGACATCATCATGATATTTGTCAATGTGGAGGAGGAATATTGGTTATGAGAAACCATTTTGTTGTCACGAGGAGGGAAAATATCCTTCAAAACAGCGAGAGTGGGTGAACTTTTGATAAATTTAGAAACTCTGACACAATGAGGGCACTCCTTAGTGTAATGATCTTCTTCATAAAATTAAACAAGGATATCGAGGTTTCTTCTTTTCATCAGACGATTCGTTCTTTTTTTATTTCTCCTTAGGAGGAGTGCCTTATTTAGCTTTCCTTTTCCCTTTCCCTTTTTCTTACCTCTAGATGGATTACTTTTTCCAGTAGATGATTCCACAACATTTATTTTAGAAGTAATTTTGGGAGAAGGATCTTCTTCGAGTGAATTAGGTAAAGCAAAATCTGAGTTTTCTTAGATTCTTTCTTTTTACTCTTAGATTTTTGGCTAACATAACCAATCATACCATCTGTGGCACATGATCCTATAAGGGCTAGATTAGTTTGACCAAGACGGGGTAAATCTAGGACATTTTCATACAAAGTACCAAATTGAGTATAAACAAGATCTAGGTATTGAGCATGAGCAATAATTTTCTCCTCGGTTACTACGCCACCTTTGTAAACATCTTCAATAATCACTGGAAAAAGAGATTTTATGAACCATTCTGCCATAATCTGATCTAGGATATAAAATTTAACCAAACGACATCTTCGTCTCCATTCATGAATGTGATCCAAGATATGGGTCGACGTTGACTCTTTCAAAGAGGTTAAAATTTCAGTTCCATTATTGTATCGAATGTGTGATTGAAAATGTGTCAAAAAGGCAGTAGTAAGGGCGGTGAATGTATTGAAGGAAGCTCACGACAATTCTCCATACCATTTGGTTGCCAAACTGATTAAGGTTCGTTGAAAAAGTCGTAATCTAATAGAATCATCAATCAATGAGTTGAACATGCACCAAATATGATGAGTCATAACATGATTTGACGGGCCTTCTCCTGATTTACCTTCAAACTTAGGAATGTCACTGGGCAACTTTGTAGGAATAGCGAGCCAATACGGTAAATAGTAAATAGGATCATTAATTAACCGTGATAGGTTAGGTAAATCCAAAGTTGCAATAAATGGTAGCTGACGGTTAGGATCATGTTGTGCATACTGATAACCCTGAGGGACAAGTCCAATACCTGGAGGAGGATATCCAGGATATCCTAGAATAGCCTGAGCAGTTGGAATTTGCATACCTCCTGGATATCCAAGATGAGCCATAATGAATTGCGGTTGAAAAGGTACTTGAAAAGTATGACCTGGTTATGGTTGATTCTGGAACTGAGGACCTTGACCCATTTGACCTTGAATGAACTGTCCTTGAAAGGGTTGACTTTGCAAAGGTTGAACTTGGAGAAACTGGGTTTGAAAAGGTTGGCCTTGAACAAACTAACTCTGGAGTTGGCCTTGCAAAGTTTTCCCTTTAAACGACGCTTGAATGTACAACATACTAGGTTGTATGACAGGTATTTGGGAAATAGACGGAATCATAGAAGCAGTTTGATAAGCATATACCTTAGGCATAGCCTAAGTAGTTGATTGCATCGTTACCTGAGAATTAAAGGGAACAATTACCTACGATATTCTTGGGATGGGATTTCATGGTGAACTTGTGACTAGAGTTTGTATAGACATAGGCACAACAGACTGAACTGGGTTTTGAGGAGTACTCGGAACAGGTTTCCACAATGGTTGTTGAACATGTGTGGATGGACTAGCCTGAAAAGGTTGTTGGACTTGAATAGGAATGCCTTGAATAGGAATTTGATGGATAGGTTTTCAAATGGGTTGAACAGGTTTATACATAGGTACTTGAGGAGCATCTGGATTTGACTGTTGATTAAAAGAAGGATTCCAGATTGTATTCACCCCAGGGTAGGGCGTGGTTGTGGCGAGTTGAGGCATTACAGGTTGATCGAAACCGGTTTGAGGCATCTAACCATAATTGGGATAATTTCTGAAAGGAGGTTTCCCTCCACCTATAGGATAAGTTCCAATTAAAATTTATCCTCCTGGAGGAGGATATGAAGGTTTCCCCCCAAGTGGGTAAAAATCACGTGTTGGGTTTGTTTGAGGATTACCTATGTTGCCGGAAATCATATTAATATACTAATCAGATGTCAAATCCTGAAGTGTAGGACCAGTTAATCCAGCTGACATAGTTAAAGGTTGATTTGAGGCAGAAGCTCCTGAATATGTCCCAGAAAGAGTTGATATCCAAGAGGCACTGATGGGCCACCATACAAAGTTGACTTCGGAGAAGTAGAAAACATAGATCTATCTGATGACATACTTCCAAAAACCATTCTAGACCAGTCAAAACTTGGTATGATAGAGTAAGAAGTCGTGTATCATGGAATACCTTGTCCTAAAAAGTTCAAGGGTGTGAAATACCAAGGGTTGGGGTGAAGAGACCTAAAGAGAAGATCTGAAATATCTGTTGGTTCACTGGTAGAAACTAGTGTGTGAGGTGATTCTTCTTCTTCGTATGAGGAAATTTCTTCGATGCTAATGAGACCAGGAGGAAGACTATCAGTGATAATTAGTTTAACACATGGTGAACGTGGAGGACTCAGAGTAGGAGGTAAAGAAGCCGAAGGTGATTCAGGCTCAGAAATGTCAAACTCAGGTTCTTCGATATTTGGTTCAGTTAATTGTGAATCTGAAACCTCTCCAGTATCTAATTTTGTTTGAATAAATTTAGTAATTATTAAATCAGTTTCTCTTGAGTGTGATTCTAATTTTTGAGGTTGATCAAGTTCAGGTCTTGTTACTTCATATTCTAAAATAGTTGATGTTTTTGGTTGATTAATTTCAATTCCTGTTACATCAGATTCTATAATAATAGAAGTTTTAGGTTCTGTTGTAGTCCCAAACCTCGATGATTTAGATTTTTTAGCTTTGATATTTTCTAACTGACTTGGTGTATACTCAGAGGGTTTCCTGAGCATTCTATGTGATTGTCTTGGTAATTCTGCCACAATGAAAAAAAATCAATTAATAATTCACACAATATCTAAATAACACCTAAAGTCTCTAGAAAGTAAAAACAACATAGAAAGTAACACACGCTAAAAATCTCAGAGTTCAAACCATACAAACTGACTCTTCACAGAGATCAATAATTACTAGTTGGTGATGAAATCCAATGTCGCAATGATCAAGGTGAAAATATTTATAGAAATGAGTGTTTGGAAACACGTACCTTGATAGCCTACTTAATGAAACAATCTGGTGCAAGTAACTTTTCTTATACGATCTCGAGGAAAGATTATCCTCAAAAAAGTCCAAGTGAGTCTAGTCAATGTCTCTTCCAAGTACAGCAGCGCCTGCCCTCTTTCATCACCTTAGGTAGAGCCCTAGGATTATGGTCACTAAGTTTACCAAATACAACAACTTCACCTCGGGGGTCAGTCGTAGATCGAATGTACACACAAGGGCAGATTAACAAGCTCAATTCCCTTAAAGGATCCTCCACATGATCAATTGAAGGTTTACACTCAAGTGACCCCAAGTACCTTTTGATACCATTGTAATACGTGAAAATCACTATATCTTGGTTGATGAAGTGGGTACGATCACTTCACCAGATTCGACATGATCTCGTGCTTAATTCATATACAAGAAGAGCTTCCTAGAGAAAAACTGAAATAAATGGATTTTCTCTCCCTAACTCAAGATTCTATTGTATATCTGTAGCATTGGAAAGTTTACTCACTTTCCTATTCCAAAGCCCTACACTTAAGCTACTGTAGGTGGTAAGAGTGCTAAAAAATATAAAATTGTAGATGAATTTTAATTAACATTGTATTATTAAGATTTTCTTTACTCAATAGGTGATGGAGGTGAAATTCATGATATTATGACACACCTCAAAATTTTAATGCACTCAAATGTGCAATTTTCAACTTTCAAATTCGATGAAATCCTATTTAGAGGAAAGAAAGAGTTTTGTTTTTTTTGTTTTTGTTTTTGTTTTTGTTTTTTGTTTTTTGTTTTGTTTTGTTTTGCCTTTGTTTTTTTGTTTTGTTTTGTTTTCTAAATGAAATACAAAACTCACAACTTTTCGTAAAACAACCAATTCCATAATAATGCAATGAAAATACAGAAGTAAACTAAAATCTAGATTTACCTAAAGATCAAATAAACTAAAAAATACTCTTTATCATTTATCACTCAAAACTTTCAAGCACACATAAATCAATTAAGAGAGTTTCGAGAAAAATACATTTTCCCTATGAATGCATTAATTTAATGATATCAACAGTGTAATCGTGATAATTTTTCAAAATTGCACAACAACAATTCCTTTTTATCAAAGAAATGACAACAATTCCTTCACAATAACACTAAATCTCAAGAAACCCTAATTTGCAATTCAATATGGAATTAATCACAAAGAAGCAAGATTAAAAGGTAAATTGGTGTATTTGACTAGGAATAAGATAGGGATATCACAAAATCAAGGATAACCTATCTCGTTTTGATCAATTGACAAACCAACCAGACCAATTTCTGCAAAAAGACCTAATTCTCAAAAAACCTTAACAAAGCACTCAAATGAGTTCAGAAGAGACCTAAGACAGTCCAAAAAAAGATGATTACGCTTCTAGAAAATTAAATTCAGGTCTGGGTTGAAATAAAAGCTAAATTTAAAAAAAAATTCCAAGGCTGGCGCAGGTAAGCAATACAAAACAGAGCGCATGCGCTTGGTTTCTAAGGCGAAACCAACGCAAATCTGCGCTCTGTTGGCGAACAAAAACAATGTAGATCTCATAAGCCCAAGGAAAAATAAAAAATCAAGAAATCAATGACATAGATCTAAAAGGTCATCAGTTCATAAAGACTCAGGTCAAGATAAACCAAAAAGGTCAAAAATCAAAACTAAGGAAAGGGAAGAAAACCAAAGCATTCCCCAACGAAGTCGCCAATTTGTTATGCCGGACAAATCCTTCTTGCGGACAAGAGCGATCTCCCTAGATCCTTGATGGAAACTAGAAACAAACGAACAATTGAACTAACTCTTTCCCTAAGTAGGACTTGTTTGAATTATAAGTATTAAAGCCAATGGATGAGCCTCTTACCTATTTCACGAAATGCTCGATGAAGATCCCTTGTTGTGACTTGATGTAGTTCCTCAATGCTTGGTAAGATCTACAACCATAAACAAGAAAAGGATCAAAACCACGTGCTATATAATAATCCAAACAAGCTTAACCTAATGATCAAGGGGATTAAGAATTGAATTTGCCTTAGTAAAAACTTTAAATAATTATAAACCATTCATCATTCCAATAAGACAATTCAATGGGGAAAAGCGTTCATTTGTATTAATTTAAGATAAAGAAGAGCCTTACAACCTTCGCCTTGATGCCATGAGGTTCCTCCCAAATGCCTTTAATCTCCTCCTTAGATGATAATTTTTCCAATCTTAAACTAGCAGCATAGGTTTATCTTCTCTTAGTTCTAACCTCCTCAATCCCTCTACCCTCTAGTCATTTTTATAGGCCAAGAGGAAGAAGTTTCATATCCAAAAGAGGAGGGTGAGATCCCCTAATTGAGGGATTAGGTTTCCTCGAGAAAAGGGATTAAGATGCTTCATTTTAGGGTTATAGCTTCGAATAGGCATCACCTGGAAGCATTCAATTAGGAAATAGTCGACCAACTATGTTTCTAGAATGTACTTTTTTATTTTTACTTTCTTTGATTCACTTGCACGGTCTTATAGTGGCAGACAGAGCGCATTTTTGCACCGTTCTCAGAGTTAATTCTAGAGAATGTGCGAGAATATCTAGGAAAATTAGCGCAGGTGATACTTGACAAGGTGTGACAACTAGTTTTCCCAAATTTCCCATCTCCTTCAAGATATTTTTGGTTGTTTGACTTCTCGGGTAGTTCAATCATACATGTTCATGGATGGTAAAAAGACCCATAAATTGATCAAGCATCATGGTGACAAATTGATGTGTACAATGATAAGATGTACCGAATGCCAACTATGTACCCAAACCTGCAAATAGCTCCTTCCAAAACCTGGAATTGAACTTGGCATCTCTATCTGATATGATAATACCATGTAATCTCACAATCTCCTTGATGAAGATCTGAGCTACCTTGTTGGTTGAATTAGTAGTCTTCACTAGAATGAAGTGAGCTACCTTGCTCAACCTATCAACCACAACCATGATGGAATCGTGTTGCTTCAATGTACTCGACAAACCTGTAACGAAATCCATGGAAATGACCTCCCATTTCCACTCTGGAATCAGAATAGGCTCTAATAAACCAGTTGGATGCTTACATTCAACTTTCACTTGTTAACATACCATACATCTAGCCATAAACTCTTCCACTTCCTCCTTCAAATTCAGTCAATAGTAGAACTTAACTGTTTTCAATGGCTTCTGATATCCCAAGTGAGCTGACTATGGCTTGACATGAAACTCCCTCAAGATAAGCTTCTTGAGCTCACTATCATTTGACATATAGATCCTGTCCCTAAATCTCACCAAGTCATATGTTGTGAGATGATAATCCACATCATGTTCACTTGTACCCTGTTGTAACTTATGCTTAATCTCCCTGTACCTATCATCATGTTTTCCTTCCTATAAGACACGATCCTGTAAATCTATCCCATAAGAGTTCTAATCTACAACATGGTTTACCTACACTCTCCTACTGAGAACATCTGCAACCATGTTCTCCTTTCCTTTAATGTATATGATCTCAAAGTCAAATTCATTAAAGGTAGCCAACCATCTAGCTTGTCTGGCATTCAGATTAGGTCAATAGACACCTTAGTCCACTATGGCCACTTATCAAAATAAACCTCCTACCAAGAAGATAGTGCCTCCACATCTTTAGGGCATGAATAATAGCTTCCAGCTCAAGATCATGAGTCATATAGTTATATTCACTCTTATTCAGTTTCCTTGACTCATAGCACACCACCTATACCTCTTGCATTAGGACTCCACCAAGTCCTCTCTTGCAAGCATCTGTACACACCAAAAACACTTTATTTAGATCTGCAGTCTTTAACAATGGAGAATTTGTAAGCAACTGCTTCAACTGCTCAAAATTTGCTGCACATTCCTCTATCCATTCAAATTTCTTTCCTTTCCTCTTCAATGGTGTAATAGGATATGAAATCCATGAGAAGTTCTTGATGAACCGTCTGTAGTAACTTGCTAGCCCCATGAATGATCTAACCTCATCCACATTCCTAGGAGTTTCCCATTCATTGATAACTCTTATCTTTTGTGGATCTGTTATGCCTCCCTTGGACACAACATGCCCCAAGTAATGTACCTTTGTCCGAAAGAAATTGCATTACTAAGCTTGGCATACAACTGATGCTCTCTTAGCAATCTCAATATTGTTGTTAAGTGTTCTGCATGCTCTTCCTCATTCTTAGAATATATCAATATATCATCAATGAATACAATCATAAACTTGTCCAAATAAGGACGCAACACACTATTCATCAACCA
Organism: Pinus taeda; assembly: GCA_000404065.3. Lineage (NCBI taxonomy): Eukaryota > Viridiplantae > Streptophyta > Pinopsida > Pinales > Pinaceae > Pinus > Pinus taeda. The sequence continues at coordinate 56,049 of APFE030450965.1, read as the reverse complement.
CATGAAAGGAGCTGAAGCATTAGTCAAACCGAAAGGAACCACAACAAACTCATAATGCCCTTACCTAGTTTGGAAAGCAGTCTTGTATATGTCCTATTCTTTGATGTGTACTTGATGATATCCTGATCTCAAATCAATCTTCGAGAACATTGTTTCTCCCTTCAACTGATCAAACAAGTCATCAATATTTGGAAATGGGTACTTTTTCTTGATCGTCACCTTTTTTAGTTGTTTGTAATCAATGCATAACCTGAGAGTACCATCCTTCTTCTTCACAAACAATATTGGTGCACCCCAAGGTGACACACTTGGTCTAATGTATCCCTTATCAACCATTTCCTTCAACTGCAACTTCAATTCCACTAGATCTGGAGTGCTCATCATGTAAGGTGCCTTTGATGTTGGTGTTTCTCCTAGTACTAACTCAATATAAAATTCCAATTCCTTGTGGGGAGAAAACTCTGCAATCTTTGCTGGAACTACATCCTAAAACTGCTGCAAGACAGGGTACCTCTTGAGGACTTCCACATCCTCAACATCCTTACCCTTGTCACTGGAAATATGGATTGCAAACAATACACAACTCTTTCTGAAACTATGCTTAGCTTGCATAGTTGTGACCATTCTCACCGATGTAGGATTATTCCTTCCCCGCAAGATTCTATTTTCCCCATTATCATCTAGGCACTCAATAGCCTTATCATAACAATCTACTTTGGTCCTATGAAGATACAGCCAATCCATACCTAAAATCATACTATATGATCCCAATGGAAGCACATTTATATGTGTTGATGTAGGCATACCATTCAACTCAAATGCACAGGCTCTTACCCAATGATGAACTCTCTTCCTAGTACCTGTAGCCAACTGCACCAACCAAGAATCTGGATGCACTTCTTGTCTCACACCACACTTATCCACCAAGTCAGGATTAACATAACTATAATTAGATCTAGGGTCAATCAAAATAGAAACAACTCGATCACTGAGCTTACCTTGCATATCAATAATGGATGTCTGGAGATCTGCCTGCTTGTTCTCCACAGTTGCATAAATCCAAGGAATGTTATGACCAACATCCCCAACTGTCAGCACCTCCTAAGCACTATAGATCTGAGGCTTGCCACCATCGTACAATGGATAATACTTCTTTCAATGATATTTGCCACAAATCCAGCACTGCAATAGTCCCCTACCATCACCTCTATTTTGTTGCTCTCTAGTCTGTGACCCATGTCCCTTCTCAACTGTAGTAAACTTCTTGTAAGGAGCAACATTTTCTTTCTCATCTGAATCCTTAGGTTTTCCCTACTTTGTTGGCCACTTCCCTTTAGCTTTATCATCCCCCTTCAAATCATGCTTAGGCTTAGTTTTTTGCTTTGACTACTCATAACAATGCTTAAGTTTCTTGATGGCTTCCTCCGATGACCAAGGCTCATCAAACTCAATTTGGTCTCTATATGCTACTAGCAACCCACTGATGAACCTTTGAATCTTTTCTCTCTCATATTTGAGGTAAGGCATATACCTCAACTCCTCTAGGAACCTGCTAGTATACTCATCATCTGTCATGGATCCCATGTGCAACTCATAAAACTCTTTAGCTCTATCGTCATAATATCTTTCAATTAGGTACTTCTTAAAGAGTCTCTCAAAATCATCCCAAATCAACTCTTCTTCTCAAATTCCTCTGACATTCTTCACGTCTTCCCACTAGATATATGCTTTCCCTTTAAGACTTAAAGTAGCTATTTTGAATTTCATGTTCTATGAGTAGTTAGGTAACTGAAGAATTTCTTCATCCCAACCAATCCCAACCAACCATGCCTATGCATCTTCCGAATTCTTCATCTTTCCATCAAATGTATGAGGCTTGACTTTCTTGAACTCCTCAAGCAAGTACTCATTCCTCCTATAAGGATGACAGTGGTGGTGATGATGATGTTGTATCCTAGATGAGGAACTAGGATTGAACCCATATATACAAGTCCTCCTATCAAGTGTACCTAATGATCGACCACCTCTGACTATGTCCCCTCTATCTGAACTATATCCTAATTGTGTCATGCTACCATATGCCCCATTAGTCTTCTCTTCATGTTCTTTACTAAGCATCAGTTGTCCCTGTCTATGCAAGTCTGACAAGCTCCGAAGGATCACTTCATTGACTTCTTCCTAATTTCTTGATCTCTTGCAAGTATTTCCTTGGCCTCAACCAACCTATCATTGTCTTCCTTGCAACTTCTAATCTCTACCCTCAAACTCCTCATTGTGTCTACTATATCAGGAGAATACTCATCTCTTTATTACCCAACCGATCTGTAGGGGGAGCCACATGAACTATAGTCCACCATTTTTCTTGTCATCTTTGATTCTCTTCTACCTGCAAGTATGCCATGTTAGATAAACCAAATAAATGCCATAACCAAAGTCATACCTCAATTATGTTTAAGGGAGGCTTATGTCATCTATAAAATCAGTCCAAATTAGCACAATACATGTATAATCATAATCATATTGATATATCGACATCATGAATGAAAATACGAACTACATACCATGACCTCATACATGACAACCATGACCATGACAATGCATGCATAACAACATGCATCTAGCCCATCCGGTCCAAGTTTCTGGACCATGCTCTGATACCACTCTGTAACGCCTCCTCTCACATTTATCCACTTTCACTGGCCCATGGGTAAACATGAGTTGAGGGCTACTATGAAATGACTCAAACTCCTAAGTATAGTTAAGGAAGTGGAATCGACCAACCAAAACTTTACTGACCTTCCTCAAGAGCTACATTACCCACATGAGTTAAACAACCACTCCAAGTGCCCAAAACTGGGCCAACTTTCTTTTTGAGTGATCTGGACTCCCAGTTTCTTGCATAACAATGCAAGCCAATGATTTTAACCCTCGATTCACATGGATAACCCTGCCTCCCAGCGACTGTAGTCTAGAATTCCTAGTTTTGTGCATGCGACCCTAGAATCTAAGCCACTTTGTCAGGGCTAGGATCCAAACCTCTACCTATAACTTGATAGAAGTTTCCCTAATGATGTATGACACTAGGACAAAGCCATTAACACAAAAATTATATAATAATTTGACCTAACCAAGCTTAACCATGACAATCATTTTTTCAAACACATGGTGAACATGAAATCTACATGCCATGAATGCATATCTGAAAAACGAGATCTGAAAATTATCTAAGAATCATCAAGAAGGTCTAATTCCCTCTCATAATAGCTGCAATAACATCTATTAGGTCATGCATTCAATAACCATCCATTTACTAATCAAAACATGATAAGATCCATAACTTGAATCTATCATAAAACCATCCTTATAACCAGAATAATAACAATGATAGATCAACCATCAAAGCCACACAATAACAAGTACATTTACTCATAAAATACAAGAGGAAGTTAGCTCTTATTAAAATATGCAAAACTAACCAAGTCAGGGACTTCCACATAACACCTGACCATATATTAAGTTGAACCAAATATTTCTTTTAGTTAATCACCCCCGTGCCAGATTCCAACCATGAATGTGGAATCTCATTGGATAAACCAATGCATAAACTATCAAGGGAATCTACAGGTTAAACCACCTCCACCCTCACACTATCGTGATCTCACCTAAATCAGTTCCAAGATCACAAAATCAAACCAAGCTTGGATGCATCAAAATTTCTTCACCATCCCTTGAGGAATTTTCCCCGTCTCCACCCACTTGTTGAGGATTCTCAGAGAAAACCATCTCCACCCCCAACCCTTGGGATTTTCCTGAGACCACCTCACCTGGATCCAAAACCTTATGACAATCCAAAGCTCAACAAATAATGAATCCCATCACACCATGGCTATCCAAGAATTGGTAAGGTAAGGTTGAAACCATTGTTAAAGGAGATGATTGTCTCTCTCGGAACATACCCTACCTGAGTACTCAGGATATGTCCCATGAGGACTGTTCTTACCTTGGACTCCCTATCCCTCAAATAATATCGGTCCTCCACAAATAATCTTCTATTGGATGCCCTATCTCATCCTCAAAGAGTATCGGATGCCAAATGATTATCCAATCCTCTCATTCTGTCTTTCCAGGTGAAGACCAGAATGATGTCTCTATCTCTCCCTCTCAATTAGGGAGAAAATACCTATTCCATTAAAGGAATTTACTCATCCCTACATAGGGAATGTACCTAATCTCCCTCTTGGCTCAGGAATTTCCAAGTTTCTTCCAGGTAAGAAACTTTCTAGACTCCCTCTCAAAATAGGGACCTTAAACAGCTTCTCAGGTGGAGATGATGGGGAAACCAGCTGCTTGAAGAACTCCTTTCTTTGATGTCATGAATATCTTATTTATTATGGAGTCTTCATTTTTTTGGGGACTTATTCATAGGGCACAAACCATATATCATTTTCATCTATCATTCATGTCATCATTCATTTCATCGGAAATTGATCCATCAATCTTCATCTAGCCTTGCTTCATGTTCTGTTACCTTCATCAAGGTTTCTTTTCTAGAAGTTTCTTGCATCCTTCTACAAGGGTCTTCATGGAAGACATTCATAGTTCCTCCCTTTGGTAGTCCTGCATAAGCCCATCCAGATACTAGTTTATAAATTTTGAATAACTTAAATCATAATTACCATGTGATAGTCTTTCATCATGACATCTTCTTGTAGGCATCAACATCCTGCATACATGTTGACACATCTCCTTAAATATATGTATTGTCAAGGGTCACCATCTTTTTCCAGACTTTCATTAGAGTCTTCATATCTTTCTGGGAGATATCATAGTCAAATCCTCTTGTTCCTTCCGATGTTGACTTACTTTACCATAGTTGCATAGCTTCATGGTCTCTTCCTTCCTTTCTTCACATATTTCATTCCCAAGAGCTCCATAGTTCCTCAGTTGTAATCAGAACACCTCATACTTATATATGAGGGCATATTATGTTTATTTCATCTAATAAATACATGACTCATGCATTCTAGCATCCTTTTGAGGGAGGAGATTCCTTCTTTGATCATGCCTCTTTTGAGAAATGAATCATGTTATCTGTAACCATATGACATGAATTACACAATATTAAATTTGAGTATACATACCTCATCTTTTCTTTGGGTCATCCATACTTCTTGAAACAATTTTATTTGAATGAAGGAATTTCATTCCCTTGATCTAATTCATTGTCATGTTATCATACCATCATTCTATGAATCTCACAAGATTGGAATTCTTGAAGAAACACTTACTTTTCCTCGTGATCGATGAATCTTTACATTAAATATTCCATCAGAGAATATTTGAGAATCTTTCATATTTGTATCCTACCAATGCTAATTTTTGTATGATAAACCCTTTTCCATATGAATTCTATAAATATCACTTGAACTTTCAATGAGGTTTCCAAGAGATATACCCTACATAGTTGACTTCCATAGGCTTTGTTCCAGACATTCATCATATCACATATGTCACAAGCTCTTAATTCTAATGCTTCTACCATGATGTCATTTTATACTATAATGAACCCTATCTTATTTACAATGCTTCCTATCTACAACAAAAGAGTACTTTTTTAGTGAAGGAGATTCTATTAGTCATAGTAGAGATCTTTCACTTCCTCCTTCTTAGGCTTCTTTGTCTCAAGATATTCTACTTCTTTGCTAATATGGGCTTCTTCCTTATTTCTCTTGTTATTGTCCCTTACAAGCTTGTGACAATTTCTTCGATAGTGCCCATATTCTTGACATCCATAGCACTGTACCTTGGCCATCTTCTTCTTCTTCTTGAGGGCCAATTTTCCAAACTTTCCTTTTCTTATTGACATAGCAACATATGCTTGATTCTACTCATTTGATCCTACACCAGCCTTTGATTTCAGTCTAGTTTCTTCCATCTTACATAGTGACCATAGATCTTGGAATGGGGTAGGTTCTTTATTCCCATAAATACTTCAAGTAAAGTTACCCCATTCTTTCGAAAGTGCATTTAATACCATCGTTATCATTTCTCTATCAGACATGACTTCTACCAGATCTTGCAATTGATCTCTTATTTATGAAATCCTCATAAAGTATGAGGCTATTCCATCCTCCTTTGTCATATTTAGATTGTATAGTTCCTGCGTCAATGAGATTACTTCTCCTGCAGTGCTTATGGAAAACAACTCTACCAATTTCTCATATATTTCTTTTGAAGTTCCAAGTTTAGATACATATGGGATAAGAAAGTCTTTGATGGATTCTATGAGAATCCTCTAGGCCCTCACTTACCCCTTCATGAATCTAGCATGTGCTTGAGTATCCTCTTTGGTAGGTTGGTTATTGACCCCTTGATGTGATCCATGAACTCATTCTCAATGAGATTTAGATCAGTTCTTTTCTTCCATGAAAGGAAGTTTGAAGCCCAACCAATTTGTTGTTTTCCTTCCAAAAATGCATTTTGATAGTATCAGATGAATTCATAAATTTACTTGAGTGATTGATGCTTGTTTTCTCCTTAATCTTGATGTTAATGGAAGATTGCTCCTTGAAGAATTGATGGGAGAAGTCTTCCTTCACGATCCTTCTTGAATGTTCTAGACTTATTTCATTGATGATCTTGGAGATGCTTCAAGGGCTTTGGTATGATGAAGATCTTGATCTCTTGCTCGGTGTTCCTTGAATTAATTAGCTCCTTATTTCAAGTTCGATTCTCATGTGTCTTCTTGCTTGAATGCCCCTCCTAGACTTCAACACCTTAGCTCCGATACCATGTTGAGAAATCTAGGGCATTAATGATTAAGAGATTTCTCTTTTTGATAATTGTGTGATAAGTTTTTAATTCTTGTCCTATGATCTTATCTTCATTATATTATCAATGTTTTATTTTCATCAAGACAATTACCAAATAAACAATAGAAGACAAGAGACACAGTATGTAGGCTTGTCAGCCAGGGCCAAAACCTCTCACTCTTTGAGAGGAAAACCAAATCAGAAAATTCTCCTTATAGATCTTCAATTAACGAATACCAAGACCATGACAAAGACCCTTGCCTCTAGTGTCCTTCCAAGACCCTTGTCACTATCCTTGATGTTCTGCCTCTTCCTTTTCTCAACTTCTTCTAGATCTTAGACTACTCTCATCGGCCTCTTCTAGAGAATCTCAGTATCTACTCTCTCTTCTTATCTCCTTCTAGAGAATCTTTGTCTCTACTCTCTTTTCTCAGCTCCTTGTATAGAATCTTAGTCTCTTTTCTTCTACACTTCTCTTCTTGGCTTCCCTAGAGAATCTCGGTCTCTTAGGTTAACCCTAGTTCAGAAACCCTATGGTAGTCTATGCTCCTTGATTAGTCTCTTCAAGAGAGAGACGTATACCACTTCTCCTCGGCTTCCTTCTGCGAGATCCTATACCCAAACAAGGTCACCTCAATGTAGCAACAAATTCTTTGATCTTCTTTCTATGCCTTTGGTCCTTCTTCTTTCGCACGTGGGAGAGTATATAACCCAAATCAGAAACCCAATAAAATCTCTCCCTTCGCCACCTTTACTTTGTCCTTCACTCTTCTCTTCTAATCCTTTCTTTGCACTTATGTTTGGAGGCTCTTCTTCACTGAATTTATTACTCCTAAGTGAGGCCGAGTGTGGTTATATATACATGTTACCTCATGTCCTTTAGGCCAACATGATCATAAGGAGGAGAGCTAACATCATCTTCTAGGTAGCTCCATTCATTGTAGGCCGACTTGAAGAGGGATAGTGATAAGGTCTTGGAGGAATACTTTACATGGACAAGTGTGAGTCTATACAATGTGTAACATGACTTCATTACATGACAATGACTCACTTCCTGAGGAACTTCCCAACTCAGGAACACTACAGGAATATCTAGAATTGCTACTTGAGCTACTACATTTGATGCTAAATATTATTGTATCTTTCTCAATATCAATATTAGGGAAGTTTGTTGTAGACATCTCATAAACAACAACATATTCATCACCAGGGTTTCCACCTTGTTGGACTACTTTTGTAGGCTAACTCACCAACTGTGATCTAACCCTACCATTCATAGGCTCAGGATTAGGAAGCGATATTGGAGCCTAGGCATTTTTGGTGCCTTGGCCTATCTCTTTGAGGCAATTGGAAACAATTTTTTGTAGCTCCCATAAAGAATCATCATTAAAAGCATCAAAATCAACTTCTATTTCCTCTTCATACTGACTTAGACTAGTGTGCTTCCTTAAAAATGTAATTATGGGTTATGACACCTCATTTAGTAACTGGTCAAGATCCTTATTAAGCTTATTTTTTTCATTAAATGACATTAGGTTCCTACATTTTTCAACCTTCAATTTCTGCTAACATGGTGCATCTGAGAAAGGAGCAGCATTTGGAGGTTACACCTTTGGTTTATTTCTTGTCTCTATAATTTTGTTATTACATTGCTTCTTCATGATTGGAATAAGTTGAACATCCTAAGTTGATTTTCTATAAAATTCTTCTCTAGCCAACTTCTGCTCAATAATTTTCAATTTTCCCTCAAATAATTGACTCATGTTAATTTCCATATAATAAACATCATGTAGAAATTAATGTGTAGATCAATACTGCTCATGAAATTTGCTAAATCACAAGACTTGAAAATACTCTACTGATTTGCAGAAGTTAATTCACCATCTAAAACAAGAATAATAGGCATGCAAAAGGAAACATCACACATGCACAAATATTTATCTAGGGGAAAGAAACTGCTCAAAACCCCTTCCTATATGTATTGCATTAATAAGAGAATAGAGAAGAAATATAATGTCTATCCCTCTGCCTGACTGACTAAGCTTGACCGACACTTAGCCAATTTAAAGCCTTCCCAATCTCTTATTTCCTTGTGTTTTTCCCTTGGGAAATTGCCCCTATTTTTTAGGAATTTCACACTTTGGAATTGCACAATTGTCTTAGGTCTTCCTCTGATTGCATGCACCACTTGTACACATTGGAATATGCTACAATTGATAGCACATTTCCTTGGAATCTCCATCTCAATTGGGTAACTCAAATTTGTTAGTTTTTTGTAGCATCAGAAGTGTTATAGCCTTGAAAATTGGTGGAGAGGCTAAGGCACATGAGTTCTAAAGAACCCATAAACGAATTTGGTGAAATTCCACTTGGATTGTATTTTATTAAAATAATTAATATTTTTAATGGAGTTCCTAAGTCTAAACTTAGGGAAACTAAAATATTAATGGGTATTAATCAAAATATGGGTGTGAATGATCTAAAAGGTGGACCAAGTCATGTTTTAATATTAGCCGTTGATTAGAGACTCAATATCGTTCGTTGAAGAATCAACATGAAAAGTATAAAATGGAGGCTTGGGGTTCATTTGGAAACACACACAAAGAGATTGAGTAAATCGATTTTCTGAAGTGAGAAGTTCTTAGGAGGGAAATCGATTGGGGAGATCTTGCAAATGAGGGGCAGTGAGAATCCAGAAGAAGGACTTTCCAGAGAATACTGACAGAGAGGAGATATCTTGCAGAGAGGCAGTGTAATAGCCGAGAGAGATGACATAGAAAAGTTTCTTGTCACGCAGAATCCAGAACTGCCGAAATAGCCGAAACTGCCGAGAACTTCCAGAACTGTCAGAAATCGCTGGAACTGCTAGGAACAGCTAGGAGAACTGATGCAGAGGAAACACAGTAGCTGGGAGAGCCAACATAGAAAATCTGCTTATCACGTAGAATCCAGAAATGTCGTAACAACTGAAACTTATGGGAACTGTCGGAACTTTCGGGAACTGCCAGAACTACTGGGAATTGTCAGAACTATCGGGAGAGCTAACATAGAGGGTAGAGAAGGTGATGCAATGCTAACGTAGAGCAAACGCAGAAATAACTGGGGTTAGCCAGCCTTGTATTGGATTAGCCAAAATTTTATCGGGTGAAGTGAGGTAAAACTCACTCATATTTTTCGCCAGTATTTTCTCTGTAAAGGATTGCTAGATGAGCATCCTAGATTTGTATTCAGATATTTCTCCTGCATAATAATAAACCGTCAAAGCTGATGCACCGGTTTTATCGCATTAGGCTTTTTCGGGGACTATTGTGTCCAAAAATAAGTGTGTCCTATCTATCTTGTTCTTTGCTCCGTTTTCTATTTCATGAGATCAACTATTTAATTAGTGTAGGTTGCAAAATTAATTTTCGTTAGTATCCAGAAGAATAACTTGATGAATGTAATTTAAAAATCAAGTAGGTGAAGTAGATTCATATTTGTTCCAATAGGGGTTCCTTCAGAGTGTAGGAATTTCCACATGGTATCAGAGGATTGATTTTCAAACAGGAAGAGCAGATCAAGTACTGAGCAGTGAGGCCGAAAGCTACACTTGGCAGTAATTCGAATCCCCTTGAAGGGATTGCGTAGTCCCTACCGGGTAGATGATCCGAGGAAATCTCTCTCTAAGTGAGATGACAGAGAGGTATGATTTCTAGTTCGAGAGTTTGTAGATGCAGGGGGAGTGATGCAGAGCCTCAATGCAGTGCTTGAAGGGCGCAGTTTCTGCTGGGGAAAAAATCCACTAGAAAAGAATGAAGACACAAAGAAGCGGAATTTTTTCCTCAGAGAACTTTCCACTAGAAAGTTAAAATTTCTCACTTGCTGAGAAGTGCTAAGAAGTGACTAGAAGAGTCAATTCGACAATTGGGTGAGATGGCATCGCATAGGCTCAGAGATCAGGACAGGTTAGAAGGAGCTTCCAACTATGTCATATGGAAGACCATAATCTTAGTTGTTCTGGAGGAATATGATCTCAAGGCCTATGTCAATAGTGTTGTAGTTGTTCCTGCTGACAACGATCAAAATAAGAAGTACAAGGTCGAGTAGGGGAAGGAAAAGAGGCTCATTCTCGATCGAGTTCGAGATCATGTGGTCTCACACTTGCAGGGCAAGGATACAACTCGAGAGATGTGGGAAGCCTTGTCTTCTCTATATGAAGTCTCTTCCGAACAATGAAATATGTATTTGGAGCAGAAGTTGCAGTGAACTTTGATGTAGAAAGGAGAAGGGGTGAAACTTTATCTTCAATGTCTTCAGGACACTAGAGACCAACTTGCTAGAGTGGGTTCCACTCCTCAATCAACCACGATGGTGAGGATAGCCCTGAATGGAGTCTCAGATGAATGAAAAGTTTTCATCCAAAGCATATTGGGCAGAGAAAAGCTATCTTCATGGGAGGAGATGTGGGCGGTTCTTCAACAAGAGGAGTTAAGGAGGCACCTAGTGAAGGTCAACCTAAGTGGCAGCAGTAGGAGTGGCACAAAGACGAAGGAGGAGAAGGAGAACACAACTCTAGCATCAAAGGGATAGCAGAAGCTGAAGCGAAGGAAGGACATTTTGAAGGTGAAATGTTTGAGTTGTGGCGAGTTGGGCCACGATGCATCCTAGTGTCCTTTGAAGAAAAAGGACAAGGATGAGAAACATGATACTAAGGCTGCTTCAACAAAGATTGACGAGGATGAGTTTTCCATGAGTTTCCATGCATCTACAGGAGGGAGATGGGGTGACATTAAGCTGTAGTTGGGAGGACTACATGTGGGCAGGATCCTTGAGGAGTCCATCTCTTGGATCAATTCCTTGCTACGGGAGCCCAATATTCAGCAGTAGCGAGATGGACTTAGTGTTAGATGATGTAGTGGATTGTTTGGAGGACAGATGCAGTAGCTCAGGACCAAAGATTGATCAACATAGAGCAAGGTTGGCGCAATACAAATGGCACAATGCAGAGGTTAGCAACAACACAAAAGATTCAGAGGGTCAGCAGCAGTCAGATACCAACATTCATTGTATTATGTTGAACACAGTTAAGTTTAGCTAATTTTGGATGTTTTTCAATTGCTTCTCTCAGCAACTGAGTTGCAGTACAAATGTAGTGTTAGCAACTGCAATGCTAACAGCATAGCAAATGCAGCATTTGAGAGGGATCTATAGTACAGATGCAGCAATGGTAGTGTTATGGGTAGCAATATAGTAGCAGTAGTAGCACAATGTTCGTGGCAGCTATAGTGCAGAAAGGAGATGCTTCAGAAACAGAGCATCATGAAGGTGGACATTGTTGCTAGAGCACGTTCCTTACTAAGATGGAGTGTTAGTTTTTGGTAGCATCAGAAGTGATATAGCATTGAAAATTCGTGGAGAGACTAAGGCACATGAGTTCTAAAGAACCCATAAACCATTTGGTGAAATTCCACCTAGATTGCATTTTATTAAAATAATTAATATTTTTAATGGAGTTCCTAAGTCTAAACTTAGGGAAACTAAAATATTAATGGGTATTAATCAAAATATGGGTGAGAATGATCTAGAAGGCGGATCAATTCATGTTTTAATCTTAGCTGTTGATTAGATACTTAATCTCAGTCATTGAAGACTCAACATGAAAATTATAAAATGGAGGCTTGGGGTTCATTTGGAAACACACACACAAAGATTGAGGAAATCTATTTTCTAAAGTGAGAAGTTCTCAGGAGAGAAATCGATTGGGGAGATATTGCAGCTGAGGGGTAGTGAGAATCCGGAAGAAGGACTTTCTAGATAATACTAACGAAGAGGCAAAGAGAGCTTGTAGAGAGGCAACACGATACTTGGGAGAGCTGATGCAGAAAATATGCCTATCATGCAAAATCTAGAACTATCAGAACAACTGAAACTACCGAAACTTCCGAGAACTACCAGAACAATAGAGAGAGTTGATCCAGAGGCAACACAGTAGCTAAGAGAGCTAATGTAGAAAAGATGCATATCACGTAGAATCCAAAACTACCGGAATAACTGAAACTGCTAGGAACTGCCAAAACTGTTGGGAACTGTCCGGAATTGTCGGAACATCGGGGAGAGCTAATGTAGAGGGAAGATAAGGTGACTTAGGGATGACGTTGAGCCAATGCATAAATAGTCGGGGTTATCCAGCCTTGTGTCGAATCAGCCGGAATTTTGTTGGGTGAAGTGAGGTAAAACTCACTCAAATTTTTCGCTAGTATTTTCTCTGTAAAGGATTGCTAAATGAGCATCCTAGATTTGTATTTAGATATTTATCCTGCATAATAATAAACCCTCAGAGCTGTTGCACCATTTTTCCTGCATTGGGTTTTCCCGGGGACTATTGTGTCCAAAAATAAGTGTGTCCTATGTATCTTGTTCTTTGGTCTATTTTCTGTTTCATGAGATCAAATATTTAATTAGTGTATGCTGCATGCAACAATTATTTTGGTTTGATTGATCAGTTAACTATTTGATCACTAAGTGTGGTTGAAGTTCCACTTCAACAACTTGACCTCCACTAGTTCTTCTGATAGTTAGAACTAGTTAAAATGACAATAACTCAAATTAATTGAAATAGGTTGCTATAAATTAGCAATCAGTAATGTAGATATAAAGCCAAGATTCCCCAACTAGAATTAACTAAGTTAACCGAGTGACAAGTTCCATGTCACCTCAGTTAACTACCTCCAAGTATTTTATTGAAGAAAAAAAAATGAATTTTAATCTACTTTGACCAAGGCAAAGTCAAAACTAGATTTTATTGCTACATTTTCAATACTCCCTCTCAGCAAGAAATGGATTATCAACCACCCCTCTCCTACACCTATGGAAATTGAACTTCCCTCTGACAAGGCCTTTGTCAAAATATTAGCATCTTGTTCCCCTGTTCGAAATGTAATGCAACAACATAATCCGTCTCTGCACACAATCTCGTAGATGGTGATACTAGATATCAATGTGCTTGGATCAATCATGAAAAAAAAATATTTTCAGAGAGTTTGATACAACTCTGATTATCATAGTAAATCACAGTAGGATCCATTATCTGACCAAATAATCCAACAAATATCTTTGTCATCCAGATTACCTCACATGTTGCTTGACTTGCAATCATGTATTATGCTTCTGCTCAGCTAAGTGCCACTAATCTATGCTTCTTGTTGTACTAAGAAACTGTTGTGGACCCAATACTAAAAATTCCACCTGATGTACTCTTCCGATCTAATGGACTCCCCGCCCAATCCACTTCGTTGAAGCCACACAACTTCACTCCCTCTATCTATCTGTACCATAGTCCAAACTGGGTAGTGCCTCTGTGGTACTGTATAACATGCTTTACTTCCCTCCAAAATAGTTTGGTTCGCCTAACCATAGCTTGACTTAGCTGGTTGAATGCATAACACATGTTTGGTCGTGTGTTCACAAGATACATGAGTGAACCCACCAAATGTTGGTAACCAATCACATCCAATTCGTCACATGAAGTGGCGTCCTCTTTCCTCCAGTTGGTCTCTATATGAGTCTCCATAGGTTTTCACCTATCCATGTGAAACCTCTAAAGTATCTTTTTGGCGTACGTGCCCTGAGAGACAAATAGTTCCCCATCACCTTGACATACTTCCAATCCAAGGAAGTAGTCCATGAGACCCATGTCCTTCATCTCAAACTCTCTTGTAAGGTCCTCCTTGTAAGATATGACTAGTTTCTCATTACCAGTAAGGATCAAGTCACATATAAAACAATAATCAACAATTTACCTTCTACCAAAATATGATAGAGGTTTTCATCTACTTCACTTTTGGTGAAGCCCAAATCGGTGAGATAGTTGTCGATCCTGATGTACCAAGAACGAGGTGCTTGCTTGGGACCATACAAGGCTCTATTGAGTCTGCACACATGAGAATCTCGATCAAAAGTCTCGAATATTTATGGTATACAACTCCTCCTCAATAACTCCATTGAGTAATGTTTTTTTTCACTTCCATATGTTGGATCTTCCACCCCATATGCGTAACCAAAGAAAGGACTGATACGATGGATGAGTAGCTTTCTACAGGAGAAAAGGTCTCCTCATAGTCAATCCCCTCCACCTGAGACTACCCCTTGGCCACAAATCTGGCCTTGTACTTTTCTATGCTTCCATATGCTACCTACTTCACCTTGAAGATCCATCTCGAGCCCACAACTGATTTGTATACTGGTCTTGGGACCACCTCCCAAACACTTTTCTTCATAATGGATTCATAATCCTCCACCATTGCATCAACCCATACCGATTGTTCTACTGCTTCCTTGAAAGAGGATGGCTCAGTCTCTACTAGCTCAGTCATAAGAGCCATGTAGCCAGTGTACCGATCTGGTGACCTTCTCTGTCTGTGTTGATTTGAAGGAGCACCAACATTCTCCCTCACATCCTTCACAAGTCTCTCAACTTCTCTATTTCTCTTCCTGCCTTCTCTGGATGATTATGCTTGAGTGGTTGTCTCCACTCTCTACTCCTCAACTTGTGGTTGCTCCACATCATCCTGAGGCTCCTCCTTTGGAGCTAAAAGCTCCTCATCTGGTGGGATCTAAATCTCCCTCTCAAGAAAGCACTGCATGGCTTTGTATTCATCGAATTTGACATCTCATCGCACAACTGTCATTATGAGGGATGAAAAATACACACGGTAGTTGTGGGGAGTTTCTATGTAACCCAAAAATACCCCCAACTCTGTTGTCAACTCTAGCTTCTTCCTTAATTCCTTGGAGACATGGAAATAGACAGAGGTTCCAAAAATCCCGAAGTGCGACACATCCTACTTCCTCCTCGAGAAAGCCTCCTTTGGTGTGAACGTGCTAAGAATATGATGAGGACTCCTATTATGCAAATAGACGTTGTGTTGCATGCTTCAGCCCATAAGTGCAGAGGTAGGCTTTGGTCATGCAACATCACCCGTGTTGCTGCCACAATGCTTCAGTTCTTCCTCTCAGCCATCCCATTCTGTTGTGGGTTGTGGGGTGTTGTCAACTCTCATCGAATGCCTTCTTTTGCACATAATTTTTTGAACTCATTTGAGATGTAATCACCTCCATTATCGCTCCTAAGAACCTTCACCTTCTTGCCCATTTCTTTCACCACCAATGCCTTGAACTCTAAGAACATGGAAAAAGTCTCATCATTCTTCTGCATGAAGAAAATCCAACACTTCCATGAATAATCTTCAATAAAGATGAGAAAGAACTTGTGCATGGCAGTGGAGGTTTTCGAGAAAGGTCCATAAACATCAAAGTGGATCCTTTCAAGGAATGCATGATCTCTATTGTCCTAGTCATGGAAAGTGGCTTTGTGTTTTTCCCCAAGGTACACCCTTTACATGTGTCATACTGCTATAGTTCTCCTTTGGCGAGGTTTGTGGTAGTTTGTTGCATGATTTTCAAAGTGCCATGCTGCAAATGGCCAAGTATTCTATGCCAAAGTTCATCGACATCGCGGGTTTTCACCTTCTCCTCCTTTGTGCTCAATGCAGTACAATCTTCCACATCTAGCTTGTAAAGGTTCTTCACTGGAACTCCAATTTGCTTCACCTTTCCCATGGCTATGTGTCTCAAGGATTCCTTTCCCTTGCTGAAGATCACATCGTAGCCACGGTCTTCCAAAACTGCAACAGAGACAATATTCTTCTTTAGACTCAGAACAAACATCACATCCTTGAGCTTGAGAGGGGATCCTAACTCCCTCTGAAAGGTGACTGTAACAATCCTGGTCACTTTGTACCTTCCATCATCTATCATATCGATGTGCATATGGAGATCCTTCTCCTCCAAAACTGAAAAAATCTCTATTCCCCATCATAGGGGACGATGCACCAATGTCAAGATACCACACACTTCCCATCATTGTGTTGGTCATGCATGTAATGAGAGTAAAATCAAGCTTAAACTGTGAAGCCAAGGCTTCACCCACTGCTCCTACCGCGGTCTTCTTGCTTGCATTCTTGTGTGGATACTTCATGGTATAGTGCTCAAATTCATGATAGTGAAAGCACTTGATTCTTGGCAAGTCTTTTTTCTTGCACCCTTGACTAGATTCTTCTTTGGATTGGGATTTATCCCCTTTCCCTTTCTTTTCATTTCCATCCAAGGAACAATTCTCTTCATCCTCACCCTTAGATGAAGTCCCATCTCTAGTATTCTGCCTTATTTCCTCCTTACCCAAATCAGACCATAAGCATTCCCAATTTGGTAGTTTATCCCTTCCGTTCACCAAATCTTGGTAGTTGTGCCAACTCTTGGGAAGGCCTAGAAGGGCTAGGCTCACCAAATCATCCTTTTCTACAGTAACACCAACTTGACCAAGTTCATCATGACATTGTGTGAACTTGCTCAAGTATTGTGGAATGGTCTCATTCCTCTACATCTTGATATTTTGAAGTTTGTCCTTGAGTGCCAATTTCCTTTGGTCACTACTATTCTGGAACAAATATGTTAGCTCTTTCCACATTGCATACAGAGGCTCTTTCCCAATGATATTTGAGACAATGTGATCTCATACTCCCTCCAATATGATTCTCATCACCTTGGCTACACACTTCTTCCATTTTTCCAGATCCTTAGCATCAGATGCCGCTGGTTTGAGAATATCATTATCAATGAATTCCTTCAACCAATTATCCTCTAGTATTTCATCCATGCGATCCTTCCATGTAACATAATTCGAGCTTCCCTTAAGGGAATAATCGAGCCTTAGTCCATTGAAAGCCATCGTCTCAGTCCTGAAGAAAACTTGAAACCCTGATCTGCAAATTCAAACCTCCTATGTCAACTTCAAAGTATCTGCTCTACAGTGATTCCATCTCTAATACCCTGTAGAAATTAATGTGTAGATTCAATGAAATTTGCTAAATCACAAGACTTGAAGCTACTCCACTGATCTGTAGAAGTTAATTCACATCTAAAACAATAATCATAGACATGCAAAAGGAAACATCACACATGCACAAAGATTTATCAAGGGGAAGAAACTACTCAAAACCCATTCCTATCTGTATTGCATTATTCATAGAATAGAGAAGAAATACATTGCTTGCTCAAACTTGAGCACACCTTGCAAGTGTATTGTCTATCTCTCTACTTGACTAAATGAACTTGGCCAACACTTAGCCAATTTCAAGCCTTCCCAAGCTCCTATTTCCTTGCTTTGTTCCCTTGGGAAATTGCCCCAATTTTTTTTTATGAATTTCACACTTTGGAATTGCGCAATTGCCTTAGGTCCTCCTATGATTGCATGCACCACTTGTACACATTGGAATATGCTACAACTAATAGTAAATTGCCTTGGAATCTCCATATCAACTTGGTAACTCGAATTCTCTGCATGCAACAATTATTTTGGGCTAATTGATCACTGAGTGTGGTTGAAGTTCCACTTCCACAACTTGACCTCCACTAGTTCTTCTAATAGTTAGAACTAGTTAAACTGACAATAACTCAAATTAACTGAAATAGATTGCTACAAATTAGTAATCAATCATGTAGAACTGAACTCAAGCTTCCCCAACTCGAATTAACTGAGTTAACTGAGTTACAAGTGCCATGTTACCTCAGTTAACTACCTCCAAGTATTATGTTGAAATAGAAATTCAAATTTTAATCTAGTTTGACCAAGGAAAAGTCAAAACTAGATTTTCTTACTGCATTTTCAACACATCATCATTAAGAGGATTTTATATCATTTCATTGGAAAAAGTCAATATTACATCTTTAGCAAATTCCATTAGGGCGGAATAATACTCCTTATCCAACCTACTTTGTATAGTGCCAAAATCCATGGGTTTAGTGATATACCATAACAATACTCAGAATTGGGGTAAATTTGATTCGCTTTAGGGGTTCACTTATCTTTACAAAGAGAACGTAACACACCCTTACTTCCATCATTCAAAAACATTGATTGTCTAGAAAAATTATTATCTTTTTTACATAATATTGAAGCTTGAACAACACCTGCCCCAGTGATTGATTTCATAGGAGTGCCACATGGGAAACTATTTTCCAACCTTGAAATATGTCCATCACTAACATTTGGAACATTATCAGATGAAGTAAGTTGTATTTCTTTAATTATATGTGCAACAAATCTCACCTGGTCTAGTTCCAACTTGAGCTTCTTTCTCAGTTCCATGTTTTCACTCCTAGACATCTATGAACTGAAATAACATATGCGGGAACTCCAAGAGCATCGATTTTCTAGCCTGAAAAATTTATATTTATAGACTTTCCCGTAAAGGTACATGAATCCTCCAAGGAAGTCTCAAAATAAAACCTAGTGAAAGCTCCAATACTTTTAGATTTCACATGTTAAACCTTTTTCCTCCTTCCATCTGAATCCCTTGTAACTTCCAATGCATAAGGGTAACTAGGGAGCATATTGTATGAAGTCCTAGTTGATACCTTTTTATATTTCTTCATGATGGAATTCCTATTGAGGCTATTCTGAGGTTGGTGTCACTCATGAGTTACTATAAGGGAAGAGGCCATTTAGTGTATTAATCATATAAATATACAATTATGTACAACTAAAGAATAGGTTCCAAGGTTGAGGACTTGGGAATCATCCTTAAAAAGCGTCACTTCTAATTGCCAAGAATAAGCTAATGGTCACAATTACACAAACTATATGGATGGGAGGTCGTAGATTATGGTCATGCACTAAATTTACCACACAAGTTGGACTTAATGAGGTCGTAAGTTGCAACCTTAGAGCGTAGAGACAAGTCATTGCAAGTGCAAAATGAAATTTGCGACTGTGTGAAAGGAGCTTAGGTAAGGTCACAAATGACAAACTCAGTGGCTAGTGAGGCTACCACTGCACATTGTGATTGTGACCGGCGACTTCAAGGATAGATATCACAAACTCAATCACTGGTGCATGAGGATGAAATTTGTGATTTGGAGAAAAGACTTCTCTTTTCGCCAGTCACAAGGGTCAAGTGGGATGCACCATTGTAATAGATAGTGCGATCTAACAAGGATTTCAAACAATGAATTAAACTGTGAATATTTTCATGAAATGCATGATCAAAAGAGAGTTATAAACACTACAATTTGTTGTAGGGAATGATGCATTACACATTGCAGAGCAAATAAATGCAAAGCGATGGATGGTTGGCAAGAAATAAAATTAAGTATATATAAGCCATGCGATGAGGCCATATCACAAGTGACGCGATGATACCGTGAATGATTATATCAACATTTCAAAATTCACTAAAATCAATGCTACCCAAGGTGTGTGATGAAGTGGCAAAAGGAGACACAATATAACACAAGTTGTGTTATAGCGCGTTGGAGAATTTATTAGAGTGTTGCGATTATACCTTGTTGAGAGGTGCCATCACAATATATCATAGGTCTTCACTTAAAGAGAGTGTTGAACAAGGATTAGGGCGTTTGCACTGGGGTATGTTCAAGAGAGGATGCATGTCAATGCAGGGTGCAAAGAAAGATAAGAGGAAGCATGCAATAAGGGTATTAATATTCAAGGAAAGGGTAGAATGAACCTTGGTGCATTTTATAGCCTTGCTAACATAGTATCTGCTTCACCATTTCTAGTAATGATAAGCCTTATGATAAGGATGTAGTCTTGTTGAAACGTGGGCATAAAAAAGGTGCACATAAGTATAGCTTCGAAACCTTCTTAATGGCATAATCCCTTTAACCTACACAAACATAAAAGGACAAGCAACACTAAAAAATCCTTCGCAAAATGACATAAACCCTAATGTTAAGGATGGAGCAGACATACAAGCATAGATGATGGACATGCATGTGCTTATAGCCTTGACGACGACTGGGTTGTTAAAGGGTCATGATTGTTATATGATAAAATGGATTTTAAATCTATAAACGAAAATCCATTTTACGATATAAATTAAAATAATGAATGTAATAGCCCCAAGTTAAAGTTTCATGTAACAAAGTATATTAAATGCAAAATAATAAGACCAAGGTCATGGGACACATATTCCAAGTTGAATGGTGGGTAAACACTAAAGTGTGCATTATTTGTGATTTATTAATGGCTATGGAAATTGGCAAAGACAAAGAGGAAATACATGACATTTAACTATGAGAAATAAGGAAAATAGGAGAAAGGGGAGATGAAGAGACACAAATATGCATGCAAGGGAAATTAGAGGAAAAATGAAGGAAAATGAAGAAAAAAGAGAGATCAATGATAAAAAGGCATTATAGAAACACTTCACAACTTTTGTCAATTTTAACTTTGCTCTCTTACACTCTTGCACACTTAGAGCATCCTTGGAGTACTCTAGTATTCACTTGGATTTGGAGAAATACAAGCAAGAAAGCAAAGGAAAGAAAAGGGAAAGTAAAGGATAGTAAGGGAGCACAAGGACAAAGTTGGATCAATAACTACAATAGGAACATTTTTCATGTAATAGGATGCATGTGTGATTTCTTGCTAGGATGTGAATGCATGGTACATGCATTTGATTTATTTTGTTCATTAGTTGTCACTGGCATAAGTTTTGCCCAGATTGATAGTGGTTTCAACCATGCCTTGCCATATCTTGGATAACCATGGTGTGATGAGATCCATTCTTGGTTGAGCTTTGAAATGTCAGAAGATTTTGGATCCATGTGAGGTGGTCTCAGGAAAATCCCAAGGGTTGGGGGTGGAGATGGTTTTCTCCAGGAAGCCCTTGATAGGGGGTGGAGACAGGAAAATTCCTCTTGGTATGGTGAAGGAATTCTGAGGCATCCAAGCTTGTTTTGGTTTTGTGATCTTAGGACTGGTTTAGGTGAAATCATGGTAGCTTGAGGGTGGGAGTGGTTTAACCTCTGGAGTCCATGTTTGGTTATGTCTTGGTTTATCCCATGAGATCCCACATTCACACTTAGAATATGGCACTAGGGTGATTGGCTGAAAGAAAGAATTGGTTTATCACAATCTATGTTCAGGTGGTATGTGGGATTCCTTGACTTGGTTATCATTTTTATATGTTATAATGCATTATTTTCTCTATTGTGATTAATGAGCATATGTACTGGTTATGATGTGATCTTATGGATGTTTTGTCACGATTTCTATTCTAGTTATATGCTTGTTATATGCATGGTTCTATGATGTGCTCTAGCTCTAACTTTTATTCATGATTTTATAAGTTATTTAAGGGTTGATGAATGAATGGGCTAACAAGTGTTATTTCAGCTAGCTTGAGAAGGCATAGAGCCTTCTTCGTGATTCTCAAGTGAAGTTCAGAATTTTGTGATCAAATATGCATTCATGATCTGTAGCTTCTATGTCTAACATATGTTTAACGAAATGTCTATTATGAAATAGGCATGTTTTGGTCAAGATCTTGATCAAGTATTGATTGTTCAACACTGTTATCATCTTAGTTATGATTTTAGAAAGTTATAGGTAGTTATGAGAAGTGGTCTAGAGGCTAGCTTGAAAAAGTGGCATAGATCTCGTAATCGTTGGCACAAAACTGAGGAATTTGGGTCAAACTGTTGGTAGGTGGGCTTATGCGTGCGGTTGTAGCCTCCCAACCACATGTATGATGTGTTATGGGTGCGATTGTGGAGTCAAGTTGGTGAAAAAGAGTTCCAACTCAAGGATTGATCATCTGGGGTGGTTATCAGGCTCCTGGGTGATTTGTAGTCTTTGAGAGATGGCAGTTTGCTTCCAGTTAGTCGACCCCACTTTGAAAAGTGGAACTTGGAGGCTGGGTCATATCATAGTGAAACTCAAATCATGTTTACGCTGAAGAGCTTTTAAAAGTGGGTAAATGTGGGGGCAGTCGTTTGCAATGAAAATAATGATTCATATTTATAACTATCATATTTTAGAATTTCATATTTAAATTTAATTAATAAGTAAACAAAAAACTTCATAATTACAATAAGAGATTTTTCTAAGTTCCATATATATACAAAATCAATGTTAAAAAAATTGTAAAACATTCATAGAAAATTCTAAGTACATATATATGTAACTATATGTATTATTAGGGTTTAAATAAAATTAAAAATAAGAATATTCCTATATATAGGGATGTGAAATTATTAAAAACCAACACAGAGTCATCTTAATTCTAGATCTATTAAGTATTGAGAAGAATCAAATCTCTTGAGGTGCAAACTTTTCTTTGAATTTTACACACAAAAAACAAGTTTGAATATTGAGAGATTTGATCCTTGTCGACACTAGGTGGATTTGGTGTTAAGATGAATCTATGTTAGTTTTGTAAAAACTAAATAAAATCCTTATAAATTTGAATAATGTTACAAAATCACTAAAATTTTAATAATTGGCTTTTTAAGAATTAATAAAATTCACCTAAGTTCTTATACTTTATGGTAAGTTTAGATCCTTAAAGTTTTCAAAAGAAAAAGAGGGGACATTGTTCCACTAGGTTCATAATCCTTCTAATAACATATCAAGCAAAGATAACCCATTCGATTAGGTTAAATGGTGAATACACTTACCTAGCATGCTTATTGGCAATTCCAATAAGTTAAGGAGTATAAGGTGGTCCCTTTGACTTCCCTGAACCTCTTTAGTGATAGGTAACAAATCTAAACCTCTTTGGTGATAGGTAGAAAATCTATCAACTTTTTTGATAAAAAAATTAAAAATAACCCATCCACTTATGTTAAATTATAAACAATCATACTGAAAAATATTTGCTTACCAATATTAAATCTATAACTAAACTCAGCATTCTATTAACCAACCTAATATATTTATAAATTATTAAACTAAACAAAAAAATAACACAATTTTTAGGCCGATAGGCCTTCCTTTGAAAGGGACCTTCGTCGTCCTTTTCATTTTCATGCTGACACTTGTTGTGCAATTTATATTTATTATCTTTGCCATTCTACCTACCACTTGACATCCGTGCGCCGAGTTTATGGCACAATGCTCGGAGTTTAATGGCTAGACTGCATGCATGCCCGCTGGTTTTGCGCTTAGCGCCATCATATCGCACACCACGCGGGTTCCGCCAAACCTCTGCACTACCTCGCCGGTAATTTCGCACCGGCCGAACAAGAAACTCCGTCGCACACAGACTTGTCCGTCCTTGGAAATCTCCCTGTAAGCCTCTCTCATTTTCTCGCATACAATTCCTTTTTAGCATTTATTTAAATTATAGGTTTAAAATGTTAATAATCCATTTCAGAAATTCTATTGGAGAATTTGTGCGGGTCGGTTCCAATCCCAGATTTGCCCCGTCGCTTGCTATCATTGGTAACAACATCAATTAATTCAGAATTAAAGATCATT
Organism: Pinus taeda; assembly: GCA_000404065.3. NCBI lineage: Eukaryota > Viridiplantae > Streptophyta > Pinopsida > Pinales > Pinaceae > Pinus > Pinus taeda. The sequence goes on along the minus strand of APFE030450965.1, from coordinate 31,917 downwards.
TAATTTCTTTCCTTTTTCTTCAATTAAAGATTTGAACTTATCGTGACCTGAATCAATGTTGTTTCCTATTCTTTTTTGTTGCAGGTTCGACGGAGACGGGTGCGTAGCATTTCCATTTCCATTTCTCTATTTATGCATATTTAATTTCTTTTAATCTTTAACAGTACTTCATTTTCCTATTTGCATTCCTTCTCCAATCTTGGACAGATATGGCATCTGTTAGTGTTTGTGTGTTTTTTTTAAATGAAATTGCCATTATTTTTTCGCTGAAGTGCGCGGGTAATTTTCGGGAAGCTGCTTATAAGAATCGAGAAAAGAAGTAAGGACGCAAAGATCAAAATTAATCTTTGTTAATTTATGGCCATATATATGTGCCCCATTTTTTTGTGTCTGCTTATAACTTCACTTCGCCATTGTACAGTAATTACATGATCAGACAGAGAATACATGTTTTGGCCACTTGCCAAATGAAAAATACTGTAATTTGTTTTGATCAAATGCAAAATGAAGAAACTATCATAGCCTCAGAATATTCCATGTCTGGTTCGAATTAGCTGTATGATTGTCAACTGTATATTTCAAAAGCAATTTGGATAAAAACAAATTGAATACCAAAGTCAGGGGAGCAAACACGTATTCAGGATCGAGAGTCTTGTCTCTGGCCCTCTAGAGTTATCTTGCGGTTTGGTTTCATTGTAAGAGCAAGCCCATGCAAACCTCTTACAAATATTCTTTTGACTCCACCCGCGATTGTTCAGCCATTGTAATCGTCGACCATTTTCTCTGTGTCACTTACACAACGTAAAACCTTTAATCTTCTTGTGTTCCGTCTCTCTGCGTTTTTCTCCGCAATTTATTTTTTATTAAGGTACATATTTTATCTTTCAAGTTTTGAGATATTTATTTTTTATGAAGGTGCATATTTTATCTTCAAGTTCTTAGAATTTATTTTTTATTAAGGTGCATATTTTATCTTTTAAGTTTTTAGATATATCTGTAATTAGGTAAATTGTCTCAAGAGCTAATGGTTAGAGTATCTACTCAATTTTCTTGGTTATTTTTAAAAATTTGATATTCTAAAATTAAAATATTTTTAGATTTCCAGGTAAAAAAACAAAAAATACATGCTCTTTTTTCTCTTTTTTCCCACATTTCTTTTAATTTTTCCACAAATAAAAATTGATTTCTCTGGGCTTTTTCCACCGACAAAAAGTGATTTCTCTTAGCCTTTTCAGCAAACCAGAGTTGATGATAATTACTCTTTAAATAAAGAAAAAAAATCACTAGCTCACATGTTAATATACTTCGCTCCTAGTAGAATTAATATACTTCACTACTATTCCTATTTTTATTATAAAAAAGCTATTTTTATTATAAAGAAGCTTATTCCTTTTTATTAAGGAAAGGAATTAGTATGTTATTAAAAGGTGGTCATTCGTTTGACCTCCATTTTGGGGAATTCGTTTCGAAAGTTTGTAGGAGGGAAATCTTTTTAAAGTAATATTTTGTTTTAAAGAATATAGCATATTAAAGAAAAAAAAATTGTGCCTTGTTCACAGAATAGTTAATATATCATATATTATTACAAAGCCATAAGGAGTCCAGTAAGTGAGCGAAATACATGGCAAATGCCTCGATTGACCCACATCTCTTAATGTGTAGGATCAATATTAGGATTGGCTGGGAAATGTTCCTATTTTATTGATGTTTTGACAAAATAACAAGGAACATTCTCTAATGAAACTAAGCTTCCACACTCCAAACTCCAATACCATGTTTGTTGAGGACATTGCTATCCTTACACCTGGGATTGTTGCTAAAAGGAGGAGAGGTAATTCTGTTATTTGTATCTTGCCTCAACCATTTAATGAATTTACTAGGGTTCTTGCAATGTGTGGTAATGTGGAGATTCAACTAAATAAAAATGTAACAGTAGCACATCAAGAAGGATTGCAGACGAAAAATTCCCTTCAGAAAAAAGGTAATAAAGATTATTATCAAATATCATCTGCAGCTGCAATTTAGTCCCCAATGCATCGTATTATGTAGATGTTAGGAAAGAAAAGTGAGTGGATTGATGCTCCCGTGAACCATGCTAGAGACTAGCCAATTGCTCTTTAAATAGACTTCTATGAACCCTTTCTGATCCAATTGCACAAAACTATTTTTTGGTTCATCTATAGACGAGGCGAAGTTTCCTTTTCAAAATGAGTTTCAAAATTTTAATAATTTAAATTTCTATAATTAAATAAATTATTTTTATTAAATGAATTTTATTAAAAATAATAACAATAATGTTTAGGAAAAGCATCTTACAATTAGTTAATGTTTTAGTTGTAGTGTCAACCACCAATGTAAGTAATTTGTTTTAATATTTGCAAATCACAAATTTCGGCGCTTTTCAATTACCATGTAAAACACTGTAATTTACTTTTTATTTAAATATCAATAGTTTGGTTTTGGTTTTGTTCTTTTAATATCAAATCTGCTGGTACATGATGGTCATCGTGGTTAGTGCCTTCATCACTCATGGTTAGTGCCTTCGTCACTAGTGAGCTTTATATATGCTTGCCTATCTATAGAGGTTTCTTCCTTTTAATAATCCTATCGGCCTCTCTTTGTACCTTTTGGGACAATTGCTAGTTTTACTCTTTGTAACGCGGCCAAATTGAAGTTGGTCTTAAGGGTTTTTGATAGTTTTACATGAAGGAAGAGAACATTGGATAGTGTAAGCATTTTTCATCTTTGTGAAATTTGTTGCAGTACAAGAATTTTTCGCATATTGTGCGTTGCGAGTGTTTGATCAACTCGCAGGAAGAGACAGGTTTGCTTAATAATGTCTCTAATCAATTGTGAAGACCTCCACAAAAGATAGAGAAGGTGATGAGCAGTGTTTTTCTTGAGAGCGTCAGTTAGAAGAGTTTAGCAACGATGCTCGGCAGTTGTTGCTAATCCAAGGGATTCATATTATTTGTGATATAATCCGTCAACAAGACTTATTTTTTTATACGCATCCCTGCACATAAGAGGGAAACGTCACACCAGAAGAGAAGAAAAAGATTAAAGAAAGAAGCGGATTCCCTAGTTCACTAAATTATCCACTAGTGTATCGGTGGTGGGCCAATTTTGAAGCTACTTTTTGGCTTATTTTGAAATCCCAAAATGGAAAACAAATTAATAGTAAATGTTAAAAATGATAAGGAAATCTCAGATTTTGTGGAAACAAATAATTTGGGCCAAGTCAAAATTGCTTCAGCTGACAAAACATGAAAGTGGATTTGGGTAAATGAAAAACAGTATCAAAGCATTTTAAAGCGCAAACTTGCCCGATTTAAATGGGAACAAAGAATAAGAAAACAATCTCATAAAAAGAAAATAAATAAGAGCAACGAAAATAAAGAAGAGTCAACCATTTACAGTCCCACATCTACACTTCTTACTTGATCATCATATATCTGTGTCCAAGAACTGATGAAGCTCAGGGAAAGGATGGAAATTTTGGAAGCTAAAGAATAGGAAAGACACTGTAAATTTTGAGAGACCACACTTGCAAATTGATGTTTATTGGAAGGTAATAGAATTTTAAAAGAGCAGGTAAAAATTTTACAAGATGCTTTAGTAGCAGGAAAACGAGAACGAGAAAACATGAACATAGCATGACCAACCAAGAATGAATCAATGGCAATAAACAAGGACGTGATAATCTATAAAACAACTCAGGTAGATACACAAATAGTTAAATAAGCAGTCCTTTTCAAAAAGAAGGCAAAAAATAACAAGAGGACATACATTCCAAAAGAAATCAAAACTAGAGTTGAGGACACTAATGATTACAAGATAGAGGAAAAAGAAGAAGTTCGTTCTCATAGAGCACAGGAAAGAGAACACAAAGAAAGAAAAGATAGGGAACCAAAATTTATTATCATTGGAATAAGATACTATGGAAAGAATGAAAGCACTTTCAATTTGACAAGGGACTTTTTGAAAGAGAAAATACAGTGAAGAGGGAAAATTTGCAAAGAAAGGAGGGTGGGAAAGATAAATGAAGAGAGGCCTCGATCCATAAAAGTCATCATTGAAAGTGTGCAATATAAACACCATCTCTTAAGCAAAAAGAAACTCTTGAAATGCTCACACTTCTTCCTAGATGAATATTTAACTAGCAAACAACAAGAAGAGAGAAGAGAAGAAGTGGAGAAAGTTAGAGCAGCATGAAACGAAGGGAAAAAAGCATGGTTGTACAATGGTAAAGCGATTATTGCAGTGTTTGGGCCTCATGGAAAAAGAGGGCAACAAGTTGGCAGTAAAGAAAAAACAGGTAATTCTACAATAGGGAGCAAAACAACAGGATCAACATCAATGAAAAGGGGTGAAGACTCAAATTTGAGTCTTGTGTGCCAAACTGAGTAGCAATTAAATCCTACCTAGGTCTACCTAAATATAGTTTGTCGGAACCGTAGAGGTTATCCTTAAAGGAGGGGACCTAGGATAAGGCTTATTGCAAAAGGTAGAGAAACATAATTTGTCTCACAGAAACTCATGAACATGATGGTTGCAAAACTCCTATGTTTGACAATTATTTGAAGTTAGCAGTTTGGAATGAGGCTGTAGAAAATGGCAAAGGGTACCAAGAAATATTGGTTTTAATGAAAGAAAAAGAAGGTTGTCACATTCATTTAGTTAAAGAAGATACAAATAAACAATATTTATGTTTCAAAATAACAAGGAATGAGAACCACATAAGAATTGCAACATGCTATTTTGCGCCTCAACTTTAAAGCAATGTATTGCCACATATTCTTAGTGGGGAGAAGCTCTTTTAGTGGGAGATTTCAATGCTAGAACATCAAATCAACAAGCTAGTATTCTTTGTTGCAAAGAGGATCACAATCCATCCTGGCTCATTGAAGAGGAGACTCCTCAATGGTTGAGATGTTTTGAAGATGACAAAGTTAGTAATCATTTTGGAGAGGATTTGCTTATGTTGTGTGGTGCTTTCAAATTAATTATCTGCAAAGGTCTAGATAGATGGAAAAAATCTGGGAACTTCACTTGCAACACATACAATGGGTCAATTGTTGTTGACTATGTTATTTGTTCAAAAAAATTAATAGAAAGGATAGATAAAGTTAAGATTGGAGAGCATATCCGGGACACATTACTAGAGATCATAGTATCACACTGAGACACATTATTGATTTTTTTTTTTTTTTTGGCAGGGGGGGGGGAGAGAAGAAGCATTTGGTTGCTTTGTTGACTTCAAAAAGGCATTTGACATAGTCCCTAGAGATAAGTTGTGGCATAGAATGGAAGAATTTAAAATTCCTTTACAATATAGAGTTGTTGTCCATAGGATTTATGAAGAGGTGAAAGTGAAAATTAGAACTTCAACAGAAATTTCAAAAAGTTTTAGAAGTGACATTGAAGTCAAGCAAGGTTTCCCTTTATCCTTGACCCTTTTTGGTTTATATATTGACAAATTGGCAGAGTGGCTAAATCTGCAAGGTGGGGATGGTTTTCAGTTGGGGGAGTTTGTGATAAAGCTTATTTTATATGTTGATGATCTTGTATTGATTGCTAAATCAGCCCATGGACTGCAGATGCACCTGCATGCCCTTGAGTATTTTTGTAAAGCAGTAGGGATGCAAGTCAATACTAGTAAGACCAAAATAATGATTTTTTCTAATAAAAAGAAGCAAAGCCAACATACATTCTTCTTTGAAGGAAACATTCGTGAAGAAGTAAATGAATACAAGTACCTCGGGATTGATTTCAACAATAAGCTTAATTGGGAGGACTGCAGAAAGAAGAGAATTTTAGGAGGGTGGAAAGAATTATATGTACATTAAAACAGAGGTAGAGAGGTAGAGTTATTGGATTGGAAAACGATTAAAGTGATTTTTCGACGCCTTGTTTGTCCAATTATATTATATGGGTGTGAATTGTGGGCTAGCAACATCCCTGTTTCAAAATGGAAACAAATTGAGAAAATCCAAAACGCTTGATGATGAGCAAGTTCAAAATAAAAAGTTTGGTTCCTTATGAGATAATGTTGAGTGAAACATGAGCATCTCCCATCGAAGAAATTGCTATGGTACGTATTATAAGGTATCTAAAAATAATTGAGAAAATGGGAGTAGGTAGATGACTGAAAGTTATCTTCAATGAAGCCATGAGTGAAAGAAAGAAATCATGGATGAGACAAAACAACAAATGGATGCAAAAATGGAATATTTACCTCAATGCATGTCTCACAAATAGCAAAGAGTTAAAGAATTTTGTTATGGAGAAGTTTCGTAAGTGTATAAGGGGAAAGAGTTGGGTAGAAAGAAGAAGCACTATGTTCAGGAATTCAACCCCACTTCTGATCTCCAATAAAAAGAGTACATTGGAGCTAGCATTCCATGGAGAGAAAAGATTCTTATTGCTTAATTAAGAACTAAATCACATCAACTTCGGTGTGAAACAAGACTGTGGAAGAGACCTAAAGAAGCTTGTGGGAAGAACGGGTGTGTACTTTTTGCACTTTTGGGGCAGTGGAATTGGAAAAACATTTCATTTTGGAATGTGATGCTTTAGAGACATCAGGGATAATTATGGCAATATGTTAGCATCAATTCATTGGCATTGTCTTTTCAGTGATGGGACTCTTAGAAGGTTGGCTTGACACATCATCAATTTGAGTAAGAAAAGGATTGAATTTCAAAAGGAAAAAAACAGAGAGGTTGGTAGTCCGTGGACATTAAAATATCATTCACTTCCATTTTGGTTGTGCCTTTCGAGTTTTATAGATTCCAATTCACTCTTGCTCTTGCTTAACATTTGGACCACCACCTTATTTTTTCATGCCTTAAAATCTCTCGGGGTCACTATTATGCCAAACCCAACACACAGATGAGATTGTTGATTTTTCCATTCGACATGTCGTTGCTACCATTACTAGGCAAAGCAATTGTTATTCATCTTTGTTTCTTGTTACATTTTATTGTTTTGTGCACCTACATTCCACCTTGGCCACCGATGACCTGCAACAATTTTGATAGTTCTTGCATGATTTCAAATGCCTATCAATGTCCCCTACATAGCCTCCATGATTGTCTATCCTTCTACAAAAGAGGATATTTTACATGAGGTGACCGATGGTGCGAGGAAGAAACTAAAGATGAATGTGGTGACTGGCTTTTCACACACAATTCCCTATGACCTAATAGATGATAATGCAATAAATGATATAAAGGAACAATGCTTCATGGCAATTCTCAGATAAGGTTGAGACCCCTATTCTTAAATCTGTTGTTTACACATGTAGATTACATATTTGTGATATGTTTGATGAAATGCCTATCATGGCTAGTAGGGGTCCGATTAAGGGCTTGTTCAAGTATTTACATTTGCATCATTATTTCCCCGTTATCTTTTTGTTTTGAAGGTGTCATTCAATTATGGGCAGTGACCTGGGCTCTGGGCCTGAAAAAGTGGCTCAAATCCTGGGCATGCTAGCACAACACTAGGAAAAATATTCCTTGGACACTGGCATGCCTTGGCATGAGAGCATCCAAAGCCTCCTGGATGCTTTTAGGTCCATATCTTGGGAGCATTCGGGGGTCAAGTGGTCTAAAACCTCAGTGGGACCCAGGGGCTAGCTACTTGAGTGGTTGGGATGGTTTCTGGGAGTCTTGTAGTTGATGTGGAAGATCTGTATTTTGTATTTCCGTCAATTCCACTTCCTTAAGGTCACATAGGAGGTTGAATCTAATCATAGTAGCCTCTTGTCGCATGTTTAACCCGGTTGGCCAGTTACTTGGGTAGATGTGAAAGGATGATATTACATTAGGAAGACCTAGACCTACCCCCCATGGGGAAAAGGAAACAACAACAGAGAATAAAAATGCTAAACACAGATCAACAAGTTGTCACAACCTTCGAGCAAGAACCAATGCATGATGAGACGTTTGGTTTGTTTCATGACAATCTTGAAAGCTACCGAATTAGAGGGTGGGATGGCCACTCCTCCATTATGTGGAGAGGGACAATGCTAGTGTCCCTATCCTCCCTTCTTGAAATTATGTAACACACATTCAATCGCATTGCCACCCCGCTTAAAGGATCTAAAAACATATAAATAATAAACAAATAAAAAATTAATAAATTTAATTAATAAACATAGTAATTAGAAATAATAATTATTTCTATATATAGATATGATTGATAATATATATATATATATATATATATATATATATATATATATATATTAAAATAAATAATATCCATATTGGTAGCTATCAAATTTTAGAATTTCATATTTAAATTTAATTAAATAAGAAAATGAAAACTCTATAAATTACAATAAGCTTATTTTTCTAAGTTCCATATATATAATTAATGTCATACATACCACATTAAAATCAAATTATAAAATTATAAAATATTTAAAAATAAATAAATATATGGGGGTTTTAATTGTATATGTATTATTAAGGTTTAAATAAAAATAAAAATATCATATATATAAGGAATGTGAAAATTATTAAAAATTAACATAGATTTATCTTAATTCTAGATCTCTAGAGAGGCACACCATTCTTCAAATTTAGAATCTTGAAAGGCTTGACCTTTGGAAACACTTAGTGAATCTAAAGTTAAAATAAATCTATACTAATTTTGTAAAAACTAAAACAATCAAATCCTTATAGATTCAAATAATTTTACAAAATATCACTAAAAATTTAATTTTTAAAAACTAATAAAATTCACCAAAATTCTTATACTTTACCATAAATTTAGATCCTTAAAAAAACATAATCCAACTAAGTTCATAATCTTTCTAATAACATATCAAGTACATAATCTTTCTAACATATCAAGTAATGATAGCCCAATGGGCTAGATCAAACGATAAACACACTTACCTAGTATCTCATTACCAAGAAATCAAGGTCATTACTATTAATATCTCATTACCAAGAAATCAAGCTCGACCGTATTTTATAAAAAGGATGATAAAACTTTTCAATCATTTATTAAAATCTATTAATATCTAATTACCAACAAAGCAAGCTCCACCGTATTTTATAAAAGGATTATAAAACGTATTCATCATTAATTAAATAATCAAGGAAGAACAACCTTCCACAGTCAATAATAATATCTACACCGCAAACAAAACGTTTATCATAGTTAATCAACAAACAAAACGTTTATCATCAAATTATAAAATAAAGAAGAAACGAACTAAAACGCATGGAAACTCACATGGTATACCATTTATACCATAAAAAGGCGCAGAAATCAATTTGTTCCCCATTCAGTAAGGCAGGACAGGTGTGCCCTTGTCGTGCTCTCCACTCGATGATACTTCAAGCACACCCATCCTTACGAAGTTTGCAGAGTCCAATTTACGCTTGCTCTGGCTTTAACATTTGGCCCACTACTTTTATTTTTTCATGCCTTGAAAGCTCTCAGGGTCACTCATCTTCCAAACCCAACACAGGCGAGATCGCTAATTTTGCTATTTGACATGTCGGTGCTACCATTACCAGGAAAAGCGATTGTCATTCGTCTCTGTTTCTCGCTGCATTTTATTGCTCTGTGCGCCTGCATTCCACCTCGGCCGCCGGTTACCTGCAACAATTTTGACAATTCTTGCACGATTTCGGATGCCTATGGCACCTGGCCAGACAGAGTCCCCTGCAAAGCCTCCATGGTTGTCTATCCTTCTACAGAAGAGGAGATTTTACATGCGGTGGCCGACGGTGCCAAGAAGAAACTGAAGATGAAAGTCGTCACCGGCTTTTCGCACACAATTCCCAAGTTAGCCTGCCCCGGTTCGGGAGATGGCGCTGGGATTCTGATCAGTACACAAAATTACAAGAATGAGATCACGGTGGATAAGGCCGCCATGACTGTCACTGCAGACAGCGGTGTCGGGCTGAGAGACCTCCTCGACGCGGTGGCTGCATCGGGTTTGGCTCTGGTGGCAGCGCCCTATTGGGATGGCCTGAGCTTGGGCGGGCTGTTGAGCACGGGTTCACATGGGAGCTCTCTCTGGCGCAGGGGAGGAGCCGTGCACGACTATGTGGTATCGATGCGTTTAGTAGTTCCGGCTTCTCAAGGGGAAGGGTATGCGAAGGTCATTACGCTCAGACAAGGGGATCCCGATCTCAATGCGGCCAAGGTTTCTCTCGGAGTCTTGGGAGTCATATCGAAGGTAATTTTCAGTTTTAAAATAGACTTGGGAGTGGCATTTGTTCTCTTCTGCACATATAAAGGTCGATTAATGGGTTCAAAATATATACAGGTGACATTGGCATTGGAACCTCAATTCAAACGCAACGTAACCAATGTGGTGAAGGACGATGCTGGCCTGGAGGATGACATCTTGCCTTTCGCAGCAGCTCATGAATTCGGAGACCTGACCTGGTACCCATCGCAGCGAAAAGTCGTTTACAGAATGGACGACCGGGTCCCCGTCACCGCGCCAGGGAACGGCCTCAACGATTTCATCGGCTTTCAATCTACTGCCATGGCCGTTATTGCTGGCATCAGAGCAACAGGTTGGTATCTCGAGCTTTCCCCTCTTCAATTTCATTAGCTTCTCAATCCTCGGCTGAGCGGTAACCACAATATGTTATCTGATTTACAGAAAGTACTCTGGAAGCAACAAGGAGTGAGAAAGGAAAATGCATGCTGGCCAGAGGCATCGTGGCTTCCAAGCTCGCTTTGGCCAATGGATTGAAGAACAATGAATTCATGTTCACGGGATACCCTGTCGTGGGGTTTCAGAACCGCATGCAGACATCCGGATCGTGCCAGAGATCGCCGTCCGCCGATTTTCTGAGCGCCTGTTCTTGGGATCCCAGATTCAAAGGTCTGTTCTTCTACGAGACAACGGCTATTTTCAGGCTCTCGAAAATAAAGGCCTTCATCTCAGACGTGAAGAGGCTGCGGGACATGGAGCCCCAGAGTTTCTGCGGGGTAGACGTTTACAATGGCTTTTTGATGCGCTTCCTCAAGGGTTCGAGCGCATACCTGGGGCAAGCCGAGGATTCAGTGGTCATCGACTTCAATTACTATCGGGCGGAGAACGGATCGAGGGCGAGGCTGAATGAGGATGTGTGGGAGGAGGTTGAGCAGATGGCTTTCTTCAAGCACGGGGCCGTCCCTCACTGGGCCAAGAACAGAAACCTCGCTTTTCTAGGCGCCGGTGCCAAGTATCCCAACCTCAACAAATTCTTACGCGTTAGGAAGAAATTCGACCCGGATGGATTGTTTTCCAGCGACTGGTCGGATAAAATGTTATTGCAGGGTCGAGATAATTCAATCGCGGAGGAGAAAGCAGATGATGGGTGTGCACTGGATGGAATGTGCGTGTGCGAGGAAGATAGTCAGTGTGCTCCCAGCGAGGGTTACTTCTGCCGACCTGGAAAAGTTTACTCAGAAGGTAGAGTCTGTCGATATGAGGAAGGATCGTCAGAAGGTAGAGTCCGTCGATATGAGGAAGGATCGTCATATTCATTCCTGAAAGCGTTAATTGGGTGTTTCATGGATATGTAAGAAGTTTTACCATGGGCAGTTTTGGAGTTTTTTTAGTAACGCTTTTTTAAAGCCACCTATGATATCCACCTATGGTATTTTCAAATTTCATATATATTTATACATAAAAATATATTTTTAATGTTGTATATATAAAATTGATATTTCCAAATTTCATATATATTTATATATAAAATATATATTTTAATGTTGTATATAATTAAAATATAAGTTTGTATTTGATGAAGAAATTTGATCACTCTACTCATGTTAGATCCATGCCTCATGTTAGATCCATGCTTCAGATGGATCTATCTATGCTGGTAATGCTCCAAAAAGATTAAATATATTCAATGATGTCCATTCTTATTACCAAATTAGCCAATGCTTAGTGCAATTATGGATAATAATTATTTATGTGTTTTCAAAGATTTTACAAATCATGCTTAGCTATTCTCTCAAGTAGCTTCCCAAACCCATTATCTATAATTTACTTTAAAGAGAAACAAATGATCTCAACTTTCAACATGACTTTATAAATAATTAAACAAGTTTGGACTACTCACTTTTAAATAGGAATTTGGCAGTAATAATAATAATAATATACATGACATGTATTTTGGAGAAATTCATAATCATCCATCTAGTAAGAAGTGTGGAAACAAGTTTGGACTCACTTTTAAATAGGAATTTGGTAGTAATAATAATAATAATATACATGGCATGTATTTTGGAGAAATTCATAATCATCCATCTAGTAAGAAGTGTGGAGCTCTCTTGTTGACACCCTCACTCCATAGCACTTGAAAGGCATAAACCTAGTTGCATTCAGATTTAAACATGAATGCATCTAATTCATCATAGTGGTTTCAAGCTAATAAATAGACCTATTTTATATAAATCTAAATTTATAACTTGTGTACTAACACTAAATAAACTACATCAAATCTCTCAAAATCAAGACAAACCACAAAAATTAGTTTTGCTATTTCTATTAGACAATTTAAAAATGCTTTAATTTGATTACTCAACTCCACAGGGCGGTGTTTCATATAACATACCAATGACCATAGGTTAATGTTTTAGGTGAATCTAAACCTTTAAGAATTAGGCTTTAGGCTTAAGTGTATATAAAGTGTAGGATTGTATGACATGAGTGGAGATAGAGACAAACATTTCTAACAAGTCCAAAAACCCACTATGGGTGAGTCTAAGCTTATCTTGGAATCTCAACACTATAGGGAGATTCTATGTTTGGATGGTGGTTTTCTTTTATATTTTGTAATCATACTTGGAATATATAAATTAATATAATTATTAATGTGCATACTTTAAAATGGTCAATATTTGAAATGAAATAAGGAAATATTGGCAAATACTTGTCAAATTTAAATTTAGATATTCATTTGAATTTAGTTTAATATTTTTTTGTTTAATATTTTTTTGTGAGATTATAATGTTACATCATTTGTTGGTTGAGTGTTCAATTGGAGAGTGTTAAAGAGTTAGCCATAATGGTATAGCTATGTTTTTAAAAATATTTACTATTGACTCCATGGACAAGGTTCTATTGAAGAGTGGTAAATATCATGGATAAAGATGTATTGATTTATCTACCATTTTTGTGCCTCATGAATTTTTCTTATGATGAGTGTTATATTAGACAGTTTAATATGAAATATAATATACAATATAATATAAATGTTGCAAAGATATAACAAGGGGGTATGGGTCTAGGGAAAGGGAAGAATAAAGTGATCATTAGGAAGAAAAATGGATGAAGACAAGGTTATATGTACTCTGCAACGGATTGCATTTTTTCATGTTATATTAAAATCTTCTTCATTGATTGTTAACTTGAGGTTCCATGATGATATAAATCATCATGCTTCTTGAGAAGACACGTATGTATCCTTATTTACCCATAGTTAACTTGGTTTTTTTTTAATATTTAAATAAATTTGTGTAATAAAAACAATGCTAACATGATCTAAAACTTAAGAATAATAACAACACACACATAATACATAAATAATTATCTTGGGAACCCTTCATTAGTAAAAAAACCAACTTGAGAGTCACACGTGTCTCTTACTCCTTGTATTGACTTCATCATTTACAATACAACGTATAGGTATATTGCAACATCCATAACCCTAACCCGTTAACCCAAATTAGGTTACAACACTAATCCTTAGCTAAAATTAATTTAAAATGGGATGAAAAATCATTGGTTAAAAAAGCATAAAACAAATTAAAAATTGCCCTAAAAATTTCTTTTAGCAACACTATTTCCAAACCCCCTAGGAGGGTCCTACTAGCCCCGCAAACCCCCATAGCTAAGGTGTTCATATCCCCTTCGAATCCCCCCACTTTAATAACTCAAATAATATAACACATGTCCAACGCCCTTATGATAATTCACCGCTTCTTAGGAAGGCACATACGCCTCATGCATATGAGATTTATAATATGTGATTTTTATTAAGACCCTTTCTTTAGTTCACAATGTTGTAAGAGAATGACATCTTCTCCCATATTTGAGACCATTTACTATGACTCAAAGAAAATCTTATAAACCATAGGAGTAGGAGCTCTTGGAAGCTTGCATGGACCCATTTGTTTGGTGGTAGGTATATATTTAGGTTTAATAGGTTTCAAAGAGAAATTCACGGCCTAACATTTTAATACTGTATTATTTAACCATATAAAACCAATTCTCATTAGTTTGAGATGGTTCTTGATTGTATATGAATTGATCTCTATCTGAACTTGGTCGTATGATAATTAATAGATGATCTAGGTGGATCCTCATGATAAATCAAAGTCTTCAGATGTTGATGAAAAGGTCATTATGTCGAAGAGCTCGTCGAGAGCTTTCCAACATCACTTGAATGAAGTCAAACAAACATCAGATGAAGAAGTTATGGTATTCTGAAGTTTTCAAGAAACAGAGAATAAGTTGACAGGATGTGTCATGTGGAAACACCACAGGAAGACACGTGGCAGAGGAAATAGTAGAGATACTTATGTGGTAGTAAATTGTTGACAAATGGACCAATGAAAATGTGAAACTTGACAATGCCAACATGTGGTGATCTAGAATTTATCCAGGATAAAGAATGGAAGGTATTATAGACTCATGTGCATGGATGTGCCTATGTTACTTATGCAACAGATAGATAAGATTGCTAGAATACAAAGACATTGAGGCAATTAGAGAAAACATAATAGTCAAACATGTAAACAAAACAAGTTTAATAAGGAGTTCACCTAATGCTCCTGGGCTACATCTCCTGGTCCAACCTTTTAGTGGTGGCCTCTCTATTATGTTTTCAAGCAGAGTTTTTACAATAGTGAGCTCGATTTGAGACTCACTAAATAGAATGAGGTTAGTAGGAATGGAGTGCATAGACTCTCCTTACTGAAACTCGGCCTCTGAGGGTCACAATAGTATGACAGGCTTATATCGAGGAGCTTGCTTGAACCTCTCAAGCCTTCAATGGAGTACACAGACTCTCTGACTCTCTCTGGCTCTGTCTGGCTCAATGCTACCTTCAGGTCAGCTCGGCTTCTACTCTCTGTTCTCTGCTATTAGCTTCTTGCGTCTCTGTATGTGCCCGTTCTTTGCTTTTGTCAGTTCATGGCTTTAAAGCCAGTTTGCTCTTTGACTGCTCGTTTCCGCTTCCCGGTCTTCTGGTTTCTTTTCCTCTGTCCATTCGAATTACTCTGCTCTGCGTCATCATAACTGGGTAATGCCTCGCAGGGAGGTGGCCACCTGTTTTGCTAACGAACTGGGTGTCAAATTCCCTGAATCATACTCGAATGGCAATTAAATATGTTTTCTTCAAGATTGCCTACGAACACGAATCGTTTGCCAAATCATCATCCACATTGGATGTCAAATCCCCTGTCATCTTTCTTTTTGACCTACCAAATCCTGTCAGTCATTGGGACGTATCTCCACCGTCGATCTGGACCCCCCCCAGATCCTATGGTCATCCTTCATATTAGGCGGACAAGTCGCACGACGTTTACCCGTCCGATGCGGGCGATTTTCTCTCTCTTCATCCAGACACGTGTCGCTCGATGTGTGGCATCGAGCAGGACTCAGTCAAAAATGCTTACCACCTCAAAGCCTTCCAATATTCTACCGGTTTTGGGGAATTCGTGCTACAGAACCGAAAAAATTACTTTTCCGAGTTTTATATCGTTTTCTGGTCAGAGCGTTTCGGGGCTTTCCTTCACTGAGGGGGACGCCCTACGATACATGATTAGCGCTTAGCGCTAATCGTGTATCAGAACCCACCTCTATTTCCCAAATTAGCCTCCGATTTTGCCAGCTTTGTGCCTTTGCAGTTTACCATGGGCCAACGGTTTGTGCGCTCGACCGAGGGTCCTCGTTGCTCCACTCTGGCCACAACTGCAATTGTTATGAGGATTCCTTCTGATAGCTTTGATCTTTTCTAGGACTTGAATCTTTGAGCATAATTTGAAACAATCATGAAAACTTAGAGAGTTTTTTTTTTTAATATCCAATTCGGATCACAGCCTTCCCACTGAAAAAGATTTTGGACCACCAAAATTTGGTTTTGTTTTAAGCATCCATTAAGTGAGGGTATTGCTTCCTCGCTTGCTCAATTTCTATCCATTTCTCACTACTTGGATTTGAACCTTTGAGTTTGATCCTGAGGTACTCAACGTCACCTCTGCGTGTAGTTCTTACCTACCTATCCAGAACTGCATCTTTCTGCAACTCATTAAGATATTTAGGTAATAGATCATTAACAAAAGGTAATTGACTTTCCTCTTCGGGATCTTCAATTAATGAAGGTTCAATTAGTCTCAAGTTGCCTGCATTAACAACTGAGTAGATGTGCATGTAAGCTGGTAGATCAAGGCAAAAAACATTCTCACCAATTTTCTCAAGTACCTTGAAAGGTCCATACGTTATTAGCTTCAACTTCTTACCTTCACCTTGCATTCTGTCTTTGCTGATATACAACCAGACTTGGTCACCAACTTGGAAACTATGCTCCATCCGATGCTTGTCATGCCTTGCCTTATACTTGGCTTGGCTCTTTTCCAGTTGTTCCTGTACTGCCTGGTGAATCTCTTGGATTTTTTCAATGAACTGGTTGCTTTGTCCACATCACTGTGTCCATCAACTGCTATGTCTTTATCAAAGAAAAAATCCAAGGGAGACCTTGGTGTGAAACCAAAACAGGTCTCGAAAGGAGATCATTGTGTAGAAGAATGTTTAGCTCGGTTGTAAGCATGTTGCACATAGCATAAATGTTCATCCCAAAGTTTGGGATGCTTGCTGCAATAGCCTTTGAGCAACTGGATCACTGTCCTGCTGACTACTTCTGTTTGGTCATCTGTTTGCGGATGAAAAGCGATGCTTTTCTTCAGCTTGGTGTCCATCAATTCCCACAAGATTGACCAAAATTTCCCAACAAATCAGGTATCTTGATCCGATATTATGAAAGTGGGTAATCCAAAATGAACCCATACATGCTGAAAGAACAATTTTGTAGTTTGTTCAGCTGTAATCTATTTGTTACAAGGTATCAAAATACACATTTTGCTGAACCTATCCACAACAACATATAAATAGTCATGACCTTTCCTAGATTTAGGCAGTCCTCCAACAAAGTCCATGGAAACAATTTCCCAAGGATGAGAAGGAAGTGGTAGTGGAGTGTACAAGCCTACTTTTCTATTGCTAGGCTTGCTTTTAGCACACATGGTACACCCTCTTACATATCTAGAAACTGTCTCATTCATTTTCGGCCAATAACAAAAATTTTGTAGTTGTGCAACTGTTTTACTTACACCAAAGTGACTTGGTATTAGAGAAGTGTGCACCTCTCGAATTATCTTTACTCTTTCAGTTTGTGGAATGCATAGCTTCCCATAATGATACAAGAGTTGGTGCTTAACATGATAATCCAATTCTACTACTCGTTTGCCTTGACTTAAAGTTGCATATACATCTTTAAAATCTATATCTTGAGCATATTGTTCAATGTAGCTCTCATGCAATACTGAATTATGCTTAAGTATAGTAGATGCATTTATAATTGGTCTAGATAACA
>APFE030450965.1:0-14006 GCA_000404065.3 Pinus taeda | reverse complement strand
ACCCCCTACTATATGTCCCAAATAATTCAAATATGTTTTGCCAAATTCACATTTTGAGAGTTTAACATAAAGTTTTTCTCTTTTCAAAACATCTAATGTCTGCTTAACATGCTTTAAATGTTCTTCCCATGTTTTGCTAAATATAGGAATGTCATCCAGATATACAATAACAAAATCATCAAGAAAAGGTATGAGTACATCATTCATTACTCTCATGAAAGTAGCAGGACCATTAGTTAAGCCAAAAGGCATAACCAACCACTCATACAATCCCTGCTTTGTTTTGAAAGCAGTCTTCCATGCATCTTGCTCTGTAACTTTGACCTAATGAAAGCCGCTATGCAAGTCTAACTTGGAAAAATAAACAACTTCCTTTAACTGATCTAATAGATCATCTATGCGATGAGGGGATAACGATATTTGATCGTTATCTTATTCAGTTCTCGGTAATCAATGCACATTCTCCACGAGCCATCTTTATTTTTCACCAAAACGATTGGAGACCCACATGGTGATGTGCTAGGTCTGATGAACCCCTTCTCGAGCAGCTCCTATACCTGCCTCTTTATTTCTGCATTTTCTAAAGCAGACAACCTATACATTTCGATGTTAGGCAATGGAGCATCTTGCTGCAAATTAATATCATGCACTATTTCCTTTTTTGGGTGGCAGACCTTTAGGTTGTTGAAACAATCCATCATATTCTGAAACAAATTTTTCCAAATCAGCGTTCTGTTTAGCATCACAACCCTCAAATACATTGGTTTTATCAGGTTTCTTTTCCTTTACAACCATTAGTAAAAATTATTTGCATGAATTTACAATTCATTTCATCTGCCCTGAGTTTATGAGAGTATAATTATTCTTGAGTTTATGAGCTCTTACAATATATTCGATTCCATATTTAACAAGTAGATAATTGTTCTCAGCTCTATATAAAATAGCTTTCCTATCATACAAGTAAGGACTTCCTAAAACAATTCCACATATATCCAAAGGAACTATATCTAACTCAACCTCATCTACAAATTCTGACCCAAAAGAGAACTTAAGTTTACATCGTCTAGTCACTTGTAGCTTTGCTTTATCACATAGCCAACCTAATGGATGGTTTCTTGTGAGGTGTGGTTAGTAATCCCAACTTCTTTACAATTGCTTCAAAAATTAAATTTACTTGTGAGCCACTACCAAACAAAGTATCAATATTTTAATGCTTGGAAATAACTCGAATATGAAAAAGCTCAAGTCTTTTTCTCTCATTTTCTTCATTATCAGTAGATTGTGCAGAATTACTAGTAGATGCTTTAGAATTTTTACCTTTTATACCTGTGGCTACGATTGTTGCTTCATCTCCTGAGTCTGACCCCAAATATTTTTCAATAGCTGCAACAATCTTCTTCTTCTTGCCCTCGAACTTCTTAGGTTTCAGCTCCAGATGCAGAATCCAGCAGTGTTCATCATCATGCATCCTTCTTACAGTGAGTGCATGAGGGCTTTCTTTTCTGTACAGTGTTTGTCTTCCTCTCTTTCCATTTCTGTTTTCTTTTCTCCTTATTTTTGCTTGCAGTGGGTTGGGATGATCCCCCAACTTCTGGGTTCCCATTCTTACCTCTAGCTTATAGATGCATAGCTTGAACATATACCTCATCTATGCTAGTGGGATTAAACATGAGGATAGTGTGCCTCATGTAACTGTGTAGACCACCTATCTATTTCAACAGAGTCTCAGGTGAGTCTAAAGAAATTCCTAGAATCAAAGCTCTTTTCCTAAATTCTTGGGTGTAACCTTGTACACTTTTCCCTTTTAGTTGTCGAAGAGTTTGCCAGCTCATCATGCCTTGCTGCATGTAGGCTAGTGGATAGAATTGCTTTGTAATGGAAGAAACAAATTCACTCCAGACAGAAAGAATCTTACCATGTTTCTTCATGTCAACTTGTGTCCTGCCTTCCTGCCATACCAAGGCATAGGCTGGCCAACTGAATCTTTCTCTTGTCTAAGTCAATACTTTGCACTCTGCAATAAACCTCAATCTGTCTGATCCAATTATCTAGCTTCTCTGCATTCAACTCTCTATCATATATTGGTAAGTCAAATTTAACATCTAATTTAATCAAAGAGTTCTTCCTTTTATGTTCAGGGCTATTAGGAGGTGTGAGGAATTTTTCTTCTTTCCCTTTTCCTTTGAAGTGGTCATGGAGGAGAGATTCTTCTACTCCTTTGTCTTGTTTGGAGCTTGATGCATCTTCATCTCTATGTTTCTTATAGTCCCTATACATTTCCTCCACCATGTATTTCAAGTTCATAAAACTATCCATGAACTGGGGGTCTGATTCCAGGGGATTTGCTTTTGACATTTTCCTCTTAGAATAGACTCTTCCAATTTTCGTGTTAGTTTCAGCCAATTCTCCTTCTCCTAATTTAAGCTTTGATCTAGTTAGCATTCAACAACAAAATCTAGCACAAGCTTGTCTAACCTTAATAACTCTAAGCTCTGATACCACTTGATCTGGAATTTATCTAGGATAAAGAATGAAAGGTATTACAGACTTATGTGCATGGATGTGCCTATGTTACTTATGCAATAGATCAATAAGATTGCTAGAATACATAGACATTGAGGCAATCAGAGAAAACATAACAGTCAAACATGTAAACAAAACAAGTTGAATAGGGAGTTCACCCAATGCTCCTGGGCTATGTCTCCTAGTCTAGCCTTTTAGTGGTGGCCTCTCTATTATGTTTTCAAGTAGAGTTTTTACAACAGTGAGCTTGATTCGAGACTCACTAAACAAAATGAGGTCAGTAGGAATGGAGTGCACAAACTCTCCTTACTAAAACTCGCCCTCTAAGGGTCACAATAGTATGACATGCCTATACCGAGGAGCTTGCTTGAACCTCTCAAGCCTTCAATGGAGTACACAGACTCTCTGACTCTCTCTGGCTCTGTCTGGCTCGATGCTGCCTTTAGGTCAGCTCGGCTTCTACTCTTTGTTCTCTGCTATTAGCTTCTTGCGTCTATGTATGTGCCAGTTCTTTGCTTTTGTCAGTTCATGGCTTTAAAGCCAGTCTGCTCTTTGACTCCTCGTTTCCGCTTCCCGGCCTTCTGGTTTATTTTCCTCTGTCCGTTCGAATTACTCTGCTCTGCGTCATCATAACTAGGTAATGCCTCGCAGGGAGGTGGCCACCTGTTTTTCTAATGAACTGGGTGTCAAATTCCCTGAATCATACTCGAAAGGAAATTAAATATGTTTTCTTCAATATTGCCTGTGAACACGAATCGTTTGCCAACTCATCATCCACATTGGATGTCAAATCCCTTGTCATCTTGCTTTTTGACCTACCAAATCCTGTCAGTTATTGGGACGTATCTCCACTGTCGATCTGGACCCCCCCAGATCCTACGGTCATCCTTCATATTAGGCGAACAAGTCGCATGACGTTTACCCATCCGATGCGGGCGATTTTCTCTCTCTTCATCCAGACATGTGTTGCTCGATGTGTGGCATCGGGCGGGACTCAGTCAAAAAGTCTTACCGCCTCAAAGCCTTCCAATATTCTGCCGGTTTTGGGGAATCTGTGGTTTTGGAGGCTTGTTTTGGCTATCCAAGGAGGCAGGAGTGGTTTTATTGAAACCACCATATCTGTAGTATGATAAAGGATCAAAATTGTGGTAGGTTTAATATTTGGTGATTGTAACTTTGCTTTTGCATTACCTAATAAAGAAATCACTCATTAGATGTTGGCCTGAAGACACAGCCCAGACTGCGTGAACTTCTTTAACAACATGATTTCTTCTTGTATATTTATTTTCTGCCTTTATTTTTTCAAGTACAATATTTATTTCACTCATTAATCTAACCACACTTAATAACTACAAATCAAGTCATATATTTTAGATCCATAAATGAAAGTCTTTTTCTGACACTAGAGCAATGGAGTGGAAGGATATCCTAACAAATTATTGAGCTCGAGCAAAAAATGAAAAGAATAGATTTTCATATTGTGTTTATATAAGATGAAGAGGGCTAGGGTTAATTGGAGAATGGGTGAGGTTCCTACGTGAGTATTCTTAAAGGATATGGTAGCAGCTATATCAAATTCTACCCACATTTTGAATATTGTGGGATGGGTTGCTTGAGGAACATAACCCATTGGCCATCCTTTACACTTCTGGTGTAATAGTTTGACTTAAAGATGAAATATATTACAAATCCCTAATATTAAGCGATGAATCACTCCTCTATAACTAGTTTGGTGGACACATTGATGACGAAATATAAGTGTTTCTCTTATTTCCATAAGGATTATTTGTATATTCATATTTTTCTAAGTATGGCTTGTTTCTATATTCATCTTTTTTCATAAATATCCGAGGTTCTTTTAATGTATTGAATCTAATTAATATAAAGTTTTTAAAGATATTTGCTTGTGAATCTAGGTTGAATTTATACTATAATTTTTGGGCATGTAATGTTAATTTTACATCTATACTCTAATTCCATATGAAATTGGGTTGTATCACTATTAAAGACCAAAGTGCCTAATAACTAGGAAATATGGTGGATTAGTGATTGAAGGAATCTAATTGGTTGCCTTGATGTCCAAGAGAGGTATACCTTGACCGGTTAGAAATATTATAAATTTATCAAGTTGAATACAGAATATGGATCAAAAGGGTTTTGTAATGAAATCTAAGATCATCATCAAATATAATAAATATAATTAGTTGTGCAACAAGAAATTATAAATCTTTTATTGATAATTATCTTAATATAATGGATAAAATTATGTTGATTCTTGGTTAATTACAGGAAAATTGGATGAACCTTTTATACTAATGCATTCCTATTACCAATGTTGATACAAACTAGACACAATACATCTTTGGTTTAATGTGTTGTGATATATCTAAACAACAATAGTATTTTGATTGAAAACAAAAAACTTTGAATGTGGATAATGAGTTAGAAATAGTTGAGAATGATGTAGAAAGGAGCAATGTCCTCATTGGAGACTCACATACTAAAGCCAACACTGATTCTCTAGGTAGATTGAAAATTTTCGAGGAAATTTTGTTAAGAAAATTTCAAATACTTTATGAAGTAGACTTGTTGAATACAAGTATTTGGAAATCTCTAAACTATATTCAGAAACAATTTACTTGTTGGGCCTATCTTTGATTTTTATGATGTTGGTTATGAGGATATTGACGGTGCTGACATATTTAGGCATGGATGGTTTCATAAGCTTCTCAAGTTTATCCAATATTTTATCAAAGTAAAATATTTGAAAGGAAAAATGTGTAATCTATAAAAGGGAAATTTGCATTTAGGGTAAGTGATATGTAAATTTCCATGGATATTCCATTAGAATAGTTTGTCACAATAGATCTAGCATAATTATGGAAACCTTTACTATGAGTGTTAATTCCCTTTCTATCTCAAATCCCTTATTTACTATTTTTATGCATAAATGAATAGTTTAGTTAAAATACAAAAAATATATAATAGAAATAAATACATAAACCATCCACAATAGAAGCAAGTTTTTCCTTGTGAAACCATTATGGGAAAAAATCTAGCTAGAAGGTGAGGTTTATCTGCTCTCTTTTCTTTGTTATAGAAGTACACAAGTACAAAGGAACACATACTCTCTATAGAGTTACCTGAGACTTATATCCTATAAGGCTACTACATAAATTTAAGCCCTTATGTTTTTCTCTCTAACTTCCCACTCCCAGTTGCTCAACTCTACTATGGTACAAAATATAATAACGTCGAATGGAATCCCTACTCTTCCTAGCAGTGTAGTTTTTAACATAACTCAATAGCCAACTAAGGGAAAGATTTGACTCCCTCAACCCTCAATTAGAGTTATGATTTTATATCTTCTATATTTTTCTTGAAAGTCCACACATAAATAGACCAATATGCATGAGTAAATAAGGCTCACGTGGCATCCTCTTATATCATGGTGGTCAAAATAATAGGTTGACTTATGGGAGACATAACTTTTGCATATGAACTTTGTTTAATGTGATTATTGCACTGTTGGTAAGACTTATTACCATATAAAAAACTAGAGGGTTTGGCTTAAGTGAGATATTTTTTACCCCAAAAGGAATCATTTAATGCCTCAAAATGGCTCCAAAAGGTTTCAGGCCCCAATTCTCCAAATTGGGACCTACCATTAAAATGAACCTATAAGTTGATTCCTCCTATTTTTCCCATACTGAAAGCATTGAGATAGATGGAAAACAATATAATGATCCAATTTGGTTCATACCTCCCCATTTAGGAAGGATTTTATTCCCCAAACCTTTACTAAATGAGGTGGGGAGTTTTTACTCTACCTTCTCCTTTGAGTACCACTTTGCTTTGCTTGGAATTTTTCCTTTCAACTCAATCTTCCAAAGGTCATGATACCTCTGTTTTGTAATTCTAGACATCTTTTGCAAAACTATGTCCTCTACCAACTCTACATGATCATTTGGTGCTAAGTCCTTTATAGAAGGTAGGACCTACCCCTTCTTTTGATTTAGCATGGAAGTCTCATAGAAATTGAGATTCTTCATATTCACTACTAATTAAATGCACATGTATGGGGATAGACTAAGTCTGTAAGCACTATCTTCCACCATTTATAAAATCTCAAAAGGACCATACTACAAAGCCTTATTATCATGATCCTGTAGTCTTTTCCTGTTCAACTCTAAACATACTTTGTCTCCCACTCTGAATGACTTCTCTATCATATGTTGGTCATGTCTAGCCTTACGTTTTTCCTATGAATTATTTAGCATATCCTATACTTAACTCTAAACATACTTTGTCTCCCACTCTAAATGACTTCTCTATCATATGTTGGTCATGTCTAGCCTTACGTTTTTCCTATGAATTATTTAGCATATCCTATACTTGCAAATGGATCTACTTAATCTTCTCAACATTTTTTTTTTCTCTTAATGTATCTCATATGATATCTTTCCTCACTCCTCTTTTATATCCATATACAAAATCAAAGGGTGAAGTTGGAAAATATCCAAAGTAAGTTTCAAAAGGAGACTTACCAGTATTGGTGTGGAATACTATGTTCGAAGAGTTCTATATATAGATTAGGTTTTCATCTTGGACCTTTGGATGCTTCTAATTATAACCCCTCAAAATTTATACCAAGGTCCTATTAACTGCCTATGATTTCTCATTTGTTTATGGATGGAATGATTTATACATCTTCAACTTTTTTTCCATCTTCTCCCACAACATATTCCAAAATGCACTAAGAAATATGGTGTCCCTATTTGAAATGATGCTCCTTGGTATCCTGAAGTTCACCCAAACCTATTCAAAGAACAAGTTTGTTGCTTCTTACCATTTAATGGTCCTTTTACAGGGCATGAGAATGCACATCTTATTGAACCTGCAAACTAACACAAACAAGTAGTCATGTCCCTTCTTGGTTTTTGGTAAACCTCCCACAAAATCCATGGAAGTTCTTTCCCAAGGAAAAGTGGGTAAAGGTAGGGGATTATATAGACCTTACTTCTTATTATTACTTTTTCTATTGCAACAAAGCATACATCCTTTAACGCATTGTGCTACATCCTTTTCCATTCTAGGCTAGTACACATACCTTTGTAAGTTGGAAACTATCTTCCCAACACAAAAATTTCTTGCAATCTTGGAGGTGTGAGCCTCTTTAATAAGCAATAGTTACTCACCTTTAGGAATACAAAGCTTGTCTAGCCTATATAGTAACCTATTATGGATATGATAATCAACTTTATTGTCACCATGTTCTACATGAATTTAGCACTATAGTTACTAAAACACCTCTTTGAAGTCCTCATCTTCTATTTATGCCTCATGGGTGAAAGATCCATGTGCATCACATTTCCCAAATCTATAATTTATTATTTGGGTGGCCTTGAAATCATTTCTTCCCACTTGTTTGTGCTACCCTTCTTATACTTTATGACTAGATCAAATTGTTGTAAGAACCCCATCCACTTTTAGTGTCTAGTTTTTTATTGTCTTACTATGACTCTATAGATTTTGTAGTGGTTGGTGATCTATTTGGATGATCATCTGCTTTCCCATAAAATAATGTTTCCACTTTTTGACAACTTTTGCTAGGCATATGTTTCCTTATCATAGCCATGATAGTTGAGAACTACCCCATAAAATACTTTATAATGATAGCATATGAGACTTCCTCCTTGCATCAAGACCACTCCCATGGTATCCCTACTTGCATCCATCTCCATTTTAAAGGGATTCTGCAACTTTGGTAACATGAAAATCAATGCTTGACTATGTTTTTTTTTCAACTCATTGTTGACCAACATTCGATGATCACTTGTACATAGCTTCTCATATTCTATACCACTCTTAAATCTCTTAATTTGTCATACTTATCCGAATTTACATTTGTAGGTTGTAAACCAATTTTCTATCTTCTCCTTCTTGCATTACTCATAACTTAGAAAATTCACCAAACTTAGTCATTTTTGCATACGTGGGTTGCAAACCTCTTTTTTTTCTTAAAGTGATCTTGCATCTTGAATTTTGCAATTTGAACCCGCATTTTCACAACTTACAAATCACACCTTTTTTATTCACTTAGCCATTTTCTTCAATGTGGGTTGTTGGAGGCATTTTCTTCACCTTTCCTCTCCCATGACTATCACCAACATGCTTATACTTGGTCATTCCACGTGAATGTATGTTGACCTCCTCCCACATTACCTTGTCTTCCTGCATCAATTTTTCTCACACAACTCTATGCTTGATCATTTCTACACTTACCTACTTTTGCATGTGGATGTAGGCAATGTCCTTTGATAACATTCGATATTTGCATCCTGCAATGTGCATTTTGCACATGCTTAACAAAATTGAATGTCTCTTTGATATTAAATGAGTCACATTTCTCGCTGAGATATGACTATCTCTCTGAATCAATGTAGTAGTTTCTATTTATTAACCACTTTCTTGCACATATTCACACAACAAAGGGTGATGAGATACTTAATACTATGAGATCTTTCAAATTAGCCACTTATTAGTTCATTTATCCATCCAAAATTGTTGATAAGTAGTGAACAAGAATGCTAAACAAAATACAAGAAGCATTTTGTGGAGATATTCTCAACACTCTCAAGTGACAAGATCATGAATTTTAGTGGTTTGTGGCCCAGATATGGTGTTTCAGTCTCAACCCAGAGGATAATAATAATAACAAAGCTTGGAATTTGGCATTATGAAAATTGGGTTCATGCTTGAAGAATTTTATTTTTTAGAACTAGTTCCTTGGTGCACTAATAACTTCGGTAGTAGGAAAAGACACATAAAACTTTAAGAAGCTACTAAGAACCCCATCCCTTTAACCCTTGATGTAATGAAAAAGATGATATGGATTCTAGAATCCAACTAACTTTTTAGAGTAGTAGAGGTTGACAAATTCCATTCGAACCAAAATGATGGGAAGAGACCTTTTAATAAATTATTGAAGAAACTAATTAATGAATCAAATAACTCTAGCAAAATTGAGGTATGTGCATACATACTTATAGGGACTTTTCCTAATTATTTGCATGAATTGTTGCGAAATATTCCACTAACTTTGTTCCTAAGTACTTTCTTTATGTTCTACTCTTTTCTGTGCATGAAGGAATTGTTTTTGAATGAGCTCACACAATATCTATTAAATTTTCACATAAGTTGGGAAATTTTATTCAATCAAAATTTTTTTATATGACTTCATAGCTGGTGTATTCCATTGTTTACTACAATGTTTTTTATGGCCTCTCGAGGTCATGGTGCTCCAACTTTGATGTTAACCTTGTGCAATTATGGTACCCCTCCCTCTAGAGGCATAAGGCTCAGTTCCATTTTTATTCGATTCAAAATTTATCTCTTTAAAAATGTAGAAAATTGTTGGTTGGTTGTTCCTCAAATAGGTTCCCCTCTTAAGCTCTTTTCCTCTTGGAAAGAAGGATATTTTTTCAAACACAAAGGATTTTTCATATATTTTCTTGTTTGGATTTGAATAGAAGCCTTTGATGCTTCTAATCTATTTTAAGAAAAGTCCTTCCTAGTAGAAGTGTGTTGGCTATACAACTACTAGGAACATTTCTTCAAGGAGAGTAGAAAAAAACAATATATGCCTCTCCCCATTAGACTTGGAAATTTCAATGTCAAGAAAATTTATGGTATTGTGATCAGGTGCTCAATGTTTCCTCAAAATTCAAAGTTCTTTGATTGGCTTGAAACTTGTATGGCTGCATCTGTCTCATTAAGATGATCGTAACACAATTTGTTTAATCGAAAATAGAGTCCGGGTGAAGGAGAAAATGTATGCTGTTTGTTTTCCTAAACAACTAAAAAAATTGTAGAATGGCACAAAATGATGACATGGCAGTCTAGTCAGTAAGGGGAATCTTCCTAAGTTTTCACCAAAGTCAAACTATATATGTTGCGTACATTTAATTTGAATAGCAATATATCAAATGGCAGCAAAATTATATGAGGATCAGAAGGAGGGGGGCAATGGAACCCACGACCTCACCCACCCAACTACCAAGCCTTTGCCATTAAACCACTAGTGTGGAACTTGAAAGGAATGCCACAAAATTATATTTAAAGTGCATGCGGAATTGACGTCGGGGTGGTGGGAGCCAGCCCTGCAGGCCAACCCCCACCCCATGCGACCACACACCCGAACCAAGGGCTAGGACTATCACTAAGCGCACTCCTAATTCCACTTAAATTGTTAATTAATCATGATTAGCATTTAATTAATCCTTAATTTAGTTGGCGGCCTTTATGGCGGAGACGCTAAATTTGGAACCGCCACCAAACTTGGCGGATTGAACTGGAGTTTTTCTAGATTTAGCAGAGCTCTTCTAGGAAACACTGTTTGAGCCATAGCTTACTCAATTTTCGACCAAATTGAGATAAAAAAGAAGTGTTCTTAGCTAATTTGGACCTTCTTAATACATTGGTGCAAGTATAAGGAGCCGTAGAGGTTTATAAACAACATTTTCCACATTGAGCTAATATAGAAGTTTAAGCCATGGAAGCTGGACCAAGGAGATGTAGCCCAGGAGGGGTGAACTCCTTCATCAAAACATTGTGTTAATGTGTCTCTTTGATGGTTTGTTGTACTGTACATGTTTTCTGTTCATTATTAGTTTCTGAAGCTATTTTTCTCATGAATGTCTTGTTTAACTTAAGGAAATTTACATGTTTGTAAGTGCCAACAACTAAGGAAACCTCAACACAAAAAGAAAGAAGCAAGCACATGTTTATAAATATGTAATTATTATTATCATAACAAAACTAATCATACAAATACAGATCAAGTTGGTATCAGAGCTCAAGGTTGAATTGCTTGATTGCTTGAGTTTGTGCACTTAGGATTTTAATGGTTACAAAATTGTGATGCTTACAAGGTTAAAGTTGCAGAGAGGGGAAGGGAAGATATTGGTTGCAACTCCTGAGGTAATGCCCAGAAGAAGGAGAGACGCAAGGCCACAATCTCCACCACCCAAAGTTCCAATTCCAGCTGCACTTGAAACTCCTCAAGTTTTTCCTTCAATTGAGATTGAAGAGGTACAATCAGTAAAAAAAAATTGAGCCTGAATCATAACCATTATGTCTAGGGAAAGAGATCCTAGAGGTCCCTCTTTAGAAGAGGAAGAATTCAAGAAAGATTTTTATACTTTGACTGAGATGGTTAAAGTCCTCTATGAAGAGAGGAACACAAATGGTTGGAGAGAGTTCTAAACCTCCACATGGAGAAAGAAGCTCAAAGGACAAAAAATATGAGAAGAAATATTCCAAGGGGAATGGTGGAAATCCACCTCCATCTCCACCATCCTCATCATCTTCCTCATCATTTTCACCATCTCACACAACATCATCTTCCACTACCACCACTGCAACTTCCCATACTCATTCCAAAACCCCAAAAGGAAAAACTCCATTACTGAAATTGGACATAAAAGTCGAACTTCCCATGTACGATGGAGAAGTGAATGCATAAAAGTTAGACAATTGGATTCGATAGTTGGAGGTATACTGCAGAATTCAAAACCTTCAAGAAGATGACATAAAGATCCGGTTGGCTTCACTGAGGCTAGAAGGAGTTGCACTAGTTTGGTGGGAAGTAAAGACTCAAGAGGAAATGAGAATCCATGGTAAGATATCCATCACTTGGGTTGAATTTGTTTCTGCAATTAAAAGACAGTTTTATCCTTTAGCCTTTATGCAAACATCCTTTATGAGTTGGCAGAATTTTAGGTAGCTTAAAGGCCAAACAGTCCAAGATTATACACAAGAGTTAGAAAAAGGGCTTTGTTATTAGGGGTGAATTTGAATTCTCAAGGTACACTGCTAAAATATATTGGGGGTTTACATTCCTATTTTAAACACACTATTCTTATGTTCAATCCAACTAATTTGGATGAAGTATGTGTGCAAGCCATGCATCTTGAATCTAGAGGAATGAACACTTATGAAGAGAGTAGTGATAAAAAGCCACCTAAGGGTAAGGAGAAAGAGAAAGGAGCAAATGGAAAGGGAAGAAAAATGCAAGTGTGAAGAAAGAAGGGGAGAAAATCACATGCAAACATTGTTCCAAAGAGGGGCATGATGAAGCCCACTACTGGAAATTGCATCCAGAAATGAGACCCAATAATTTCAACAATAAAGGGAAACAGAAAACCATTGCTATCGCTCAAGAAGATTTAGGTTCTAAATCAGGTGATGAAAACAAAATCACTGTCATGGGAATCAAAGGGAAACAAGATATTGCAAGCACTAGTTCACAAAACTATAACACTACTACTACTCCAGATGAAAAGAGACAAATTAAGTTATTTCATGTTAGGGTCATATCTAAACACATCACGATTGACACACTCTTTGATAGTGGGTCACAAGCGAATCTAATCTCTGAAGACTTAGTCAACATATTGAATCTTGAAACTGTACCTCATCATAAACCATACCCTTTTGGATGGATAACAAGAGACACAAATTTACAAGTTACAAGAAAATGTTTGCTTAAGTTTTCAATCACTGCAAATTTTGTTGACGAAGTAGAGTTAGATGTGGTACCACTTGATATTTCAGGTGTGGTGTTGGTAGTCCATATTTGTATGATTGGAAAGCAGTCTTTTACCGCCATGAAAACAAGTATCACTTGTTCAAGGATGGTGTGGAGTATATAGTGAGATTCCATAGCAAAAAGCTGAACATTTCTTTGGTTAATGCAAGGGAGGCAAAAAGACTAGTGAATTCAAGTAAAAATTTAGTACCTCTCATGTTCAAGCCAAATGATGATATTGTTTATGATAATGTTATTGCATGTCATGCAAGTTTCAATTCTGATTTGGTTGGTTCAGTTCATCAAAGTAATAAAGTATTCCAGGTTGTGAAAGAATCGTCCTTCAAGGAGAAAGAAACTTCACATGAAATATCTTTGCAACGAGAGGTTTCTCTTTGTGATGTTAGCAATGAAAAAGTTTGTTGAACAATGGGCTAATTCAATCATCCCATATACCATGTTGTGCACCGATGGTTATGGTGCCAAAGAGGAATGGTAAATATTTAACAATGTAAACTTTGAAACGGGAACTGATACTGTTACCCGTTTCGTAGAAATAGCAAAAAATTGACCCGATTTTGAAAAGGGGCGATGCAGAACACACATATTTTTTTAGAATATAGTTTTTGGTACTTTAAATAACCGATACGATTACCCGTTTCGTAAGGGTAGTAAAAACGTGACCCGATTTTGAAAGGTGGTGACGCAGAATACAATTATTTTTTTTAGCATATTTTTTACAATTTAAATTTTGTTTAGAAATATTTTTGGCGAAATCACATAATTGATCATTTGTCGACGCGTTTCGAACCAACCAGTGTGGTTCATCGTCAGGACAAGTTGAAGATACAGATCCAGATCAGCGAGTTAAATAGTCTAAGCAGAGACTCCA
>APFE030450964.1:0-21615 GCA_000404065.3 Pinus taeda | reverse complement strand
TGAACTGTCTATCATGATATAGTAAATTTCGTATTTACTATTATTCAAAATGGAATTTCAACGTTATTGATTTTCAAAAGTATGAGAATCAAAACAAAGAAGTTCATTAAAATGGAACTTTCATGTGCTTGATCTCCAAAGGTAGGCAAATAAAAACAATGTTGTTTATTCATAAAACTTCGTTTCGATCACCCGACTGATAAAACATTCACTCATGAAATTCATAATATGATAAATAAATGAAATATTAAAGGACATTTTTAGAAATTTCCCCCCACACACATATATATATATAATTTTGTTTGGAATTTATTGAGAATTTCTGTTAGTTATAAGGATAAAAACATATTGGACAAACTTTTGGACATTTCAATATAATCCGAAAACTGAAAAGCTGCAAGGATGCTTTTCAATGGCTTGTTTAATTGATTTTCCAATGTTTCGTTTAATTGATTTTTCAATGTTTGCTTTAATTGATATTTCTGTGGGGTAGTTGATATTTTTATACATTTGCCCTTCACTTTAATCTCGTATTTCTTCGTGTACATGGGAAATCAACGATATCATTTGTCGATATGGCAGTCACCGTATCCTAGTTTCCTTTTTGTGTTACAGTACTTAAAACGGTTAAAATAACAGATGTGGCGATGCGAAAAAAATTATATTATTAAGAGTAACACTGTCAAAATAACTTGGGTCATAAAAATGTATTTTAGTTATATAAATTAAATGATCAATAATTAGTTATTTAAATATTAATTTTGATAATTATCAAATATTTATTTCATAAATAGATAGAGTAAAATTATTAAAAAATATTAGTTATTATTTTTATTTATATATATTTTTATTTTTTTCATCATTTATAAAATTAATATATAAGATAATACTTACCATTACAATATATGAGTTAATCATTATAATTATTATTTCAATTAAAAAATCATAATAATCATTTTATTACATACAATTTTTTAATTATAATTAATTAAAAAACAAAAAAATAC
The DNA here is from genome assembly GCA_000404065.3 of Pinus taeda. Taxonomy (NCBI): domain Eukaryota; kingdom Viridiplantae; phylum Streptophyta; class Pinopsida; order Pinales; family Pinaceae; genus Pinus; species Pinus taeda. The sequence goes on along the minus strand of APFE030450964.1, from coordinate 20,608 downwards.
ATCTTACATTTAAGATAAATTTATTTTTAAAATATTTTTAAGAAATAATATTCTTATTAATATTTAGAGGACGAAATATCTTAAAACTTTAAATTTTTCCAATAATAATAATAATAATATAACACATGTTTTGTAACAAGAAAAAATATAATTTTTTTCAAATATTGATTTAATTAATACTTTCATACATTTATCATTCACTCTAATCTCGTATTTTTTTGTGCATATGGAAAATCAACATCAGATGCGGCTATATCCATATTCATTGGATATTCTTTATTCTTTGTCTCATGGGACATGAATGATATCATGATTATTTAAATTTGTTAAAGTGACCACTGTTGTGATATATAAAATGATATTATGAATAATTAAAGGGTCAAAATAACAATGGTGGTGTAAAATAACAATGGTTGTGATACACAATCGCTGTACATTAATATAGTGACATAAATTAAATGTTTATAAGTCTGGATTCATAATAAGTATCAAAAAACTTATTCTCTAAATCTTATTTTATAATAATTAAAAAATAATGAAAAAATAATTAGAAATTAAACTTTTTTTATAATCTTGTGTTGAGTCGAGTGGTTATTTACAATCCATATGAGGAGGATGTGTAAAAACACCATATTTCCTGTAATCATGTTTGATAAATATAAAAATAGTAAAAAACAATAAAATATCACTACATTATCAGGTATTGATCCCAAGGCCATTCTACACCTGAGTAATGGATTGTGTAGGGTTTGTTTTAACATTAGTGCTCCTTTAAATAATAAAAAAAAAAATAATGTATAAAAAAAATAAATGATCAACTACAAAACTAATAGCTGTAAAATAAATGTAGAATAAAAGTGAATTAGATGTTTAATCTTATACTTAAAAAAAAAAATCAAGTAAATTCAAATAAACTATTGAAGATAAAAATTATGTCGATTATCAACTTTTCAATACTCTAAATATGAGAAAAAATAATTAAGTTTTTATGGTTAAAATTTTTATTTGGTCTTATATATACTCTATTTAGCATTCAAAAATACAATTTCAACAATGAAAAATAACACATTCTATTTTCCACTCTAAAAATGTTTGCATGTGAAGAAATTTGATCTCTATGAGCTCATGTTAAATCTATACTTCAGATAAATCGATGCTGGTTAGATATATAAACATCGAACAATATTTTTAGTATTTATAAGTCCATTTTATTATAGATATTCATAATTTATAAATAGTCTTATTATAAATTTACAATTTTATGAATTAATACCATGTTATATCAATATAACATGGCTAAAAAACCATAATAAAACCCTATTCACATTCACCCCATAACACTTATTCATATAATTTTAAAACTTCCCCGTGAAACCCTATTAACATTCACCGGTATTTAAAACTTGTGTTTGAAACCGTAGCCATGGAATAGGGAGAAGTCTGGCTTTCAACTTATTAACATTCACCGGTATTTAAAACTTGTGTTTGAAACCGTAGCCATGGAATAGGGAGAAGTCTGGCTTTCAAATTAGCCATTTGATTTTTTTCATAAAGTCTAGGCTCACTTTGAATCGAGATGGTACCACAACAACACTGTATAGAGCATTCACAGAAGAAACAGTAGATGGGAGTGAGACGTCCGAGATTTCGGTGAAGCAATAGGCATTTAGAGAAAAGAGAAAATGGTCCTGGCAGAGCGTTCAGATATCTAACCCAGCATCAAACATTGCACCACTAACCATATTCACTATTCTGAGCGTTGCCCACGTGGCAATATGATTTTTTTAAAAGAAATCGTTACAGTTAGAGGGAATGTAGTCTAAACCTGAAGCCCCAAAAGTTGAAAAGGAAGAATTAATATCCGGAAAAGCGACGTTAACGCCTAAAAATGTGGAATCCGCGGACATGAGGAAACCATTGGAATTTCTTTTGCTATTGCGATGATAAAGACGGAAAATTGGCCAAGGCGATTCCCTGCCGAGCAGTGACGGAAAAGAAGTTTGTGTCATGGGTGACAGTGACCATGATTTACTGTGGTCGTGCATTTAAATAGTTGAAAAGAAATGTTGTGAGGCTACTTATTCGTCCAACACCGGATAAAATATTTATGTTGAGTTAAAACAATTTATATTCCTCTTGGGTTCTCTGTTGTCGCTTACAAAATAAACAGATTTTAGGGATCTATTGAGATATACTTATTCGAATAATATACTTATTGCAAAATGTTACTGGATACGAAATGAGCTTAATATTATAAGTTGAATTTGGTTAAATTTTCTTATCATATGGTCCAACTTTTATTTATGGTCATATATTCATATAACATCAATATAACTAATATTATAAGTTGAATTTGGTTAAATATTCATGTACCATATAAAAGATTTATATGATCCAACTTTTATGTATGGTCATATATTCACAGATTTTAGGGATCTATTGAGATATACTTATTCGAATAATATACTTATTGCAAAATGTTACTGGATACGAAATGAGCTTAATATTATAAGTTGAATTTGGTTAAATTTTCATGTATGATAAAAGATTTATATGGTCCAACTTTTATGTATGGTCATATATTCATATAACATCAATATAACTAATATTATAAGTTGAATTTGGTTAAATATTCATGTACCATATAAAAGATTTATATGATCCAACTTTTATGTATGGTCATATATTCATATAAAATAAATTATAAATTATATTGATGTATTTTATATATGTTGCAACTTATGACTTTCGCCATATTCAAAATTGATTGAAATATTTGAAAATTTTTATTAGAATTTCATATTTTATTAGGACTTTTGACAATGGCCAAATGTGGACAAGGAAGAAAAAATTGCCATGTGATTAAAACTAAAGTAACTGGAGGTCGTTTTCATATCTAATCATCATTATTCAATGAAGGACCAGATGGTTAATGGCAGCTTCAATTTCTTATTTATCTCCCCGACTTGAGACAACAAAATTTGGCGCTAGGAATCTTGCATACACAGTGCTGTAAAGTAGGAAGCTATGATGGCCACTGGGCATCGAAAAACGCCATGGACATATGTGTTTCAATGATGCCCGCAGTGCCAAATCAGTAGGTAAGCTACTGCAATTCAATGAAGTGAAATCAATGCATTTCACTGTTAACGGTTGAACCATGTTTTTTAGCCAATGTTCATATGTGTTTTCGGGAGCTAGCCGTCAAGGAAGTACAAGAAACAAGCCCAGGGTACAAGTTTAGAGTTGAAATAAGCAAAGACCCAGGGACACAAGGCTATGGAACAAAATTGGCGTTTGGAAGCCATAATTCCTTTGAAAAGTTGAAGGTCATAGAGATGAAGAATTAAAGCAGAGGCACATATAAATCAATTGATTAACAACGTGAATATGTTTGTGTTCTCGTGCAAAACTAAGAAAGTGAGTTGTTGTAAACACAGTGTTTGACAGGTAGTTCGTTCTGTAAATCAGTTGATTAACAACGTGAATATATATATCTTTCAATGCAAAACTGAGAAAGTGAGTTGTTGTAAACAAAGTGTCTGACAGGTAGTTCAATCTGTAAAAGTAGAAGAAAAGGTAACTTCACACAGAAGAAAGAGAATGCGGATATGCAGTTGATACGATTATATCAGTGAACTACAGCTAAGAAAGATAAGACTTATTGTGGGAGAGTGAGAGAAGATCCCAGAATTAATCAATTGTTTAGAACTACTTTTAAAGGCAATGGGTCTGAGTTTGAAAATTAAGTGAAAAGGAGATGTAAAGTTGGTGTTCCTAAATTTGGAGAGTTGGTGATTTCAGTAGGTTGGTGCTTATAAAGATAAGGGGATTGGAGCTTTTTATAAGTTGATGTTTACATAAATTGATCAAATAAAAAATTAAAGTTTAAATTTACATGATAATAAAAACATAATTTGAGATTTTCTCCCATATAAGTTTCCATATTATTCTTTTTTTCCAACAGTTTATGTGAATAATGTTATGTTTTATTGTTGATTACATTTGATTAACTAATTGAATAAGTGATTAACAATTTTTCCATCGTCTGATTCCCAATAGATGTAAAGACTGGTATTATAGTTTAATCATCACATTTTTTAAAGTCGATGTAAAGGATTTTTTCTCCTTTGGGGGACGCCGCCGGAGAATAGATCAAAAAAAGGAAGAGTAAGGAACCCATAGATATATTAAAGACAAACATGTAACGGGTGAGATTAAAAAGGGAGCTAAGTTTCTTTTGTGATTCCCAACAGATGCAATGTATGTTTGATCTTATAGTTTAATCATAATATTTATTAAAGTTGAGCTAAAGTTTTTATATTTCTATAGTTGGGAAATAGATAAAAAAAAAATAGGAAGAGAAAGGAACTAATAGATTTTTTAAAAACAAATCCGATGAATTTTTTTTTTTTTTTTTTGACTTTTTCACATAAAAAAATATATCTGATAGAGAAATTATCAAGAGTTATGAATATAGATTTGTTCATGGTCTAAAAATTATGATATTCGATTCGTTAAAATGAGTGCCAAATTATAAATGGATGATTTATAGGACATTTTTTGAATCATTTTGAAGAAATCATAAATCAAGTAGCTTATAAGTTTATAATACAAGATCAAAGTAATCCACTCATATATGGGTTTGAAGGATGATGTAATAGTATTATCTCTTATTCAACAAAGTTTAGATGAAATAATTATTCCAAATATTGTTGTGGCAACCAAGTCTAGAAAAGCTTGGAGTTTGCTAGAAATGACATACAATGAACTGGGAAATAACACTTATTGGCATCATGTTGAGTCAAAAGAATTTGAGTTTTTGATAGATTTGCTATCAGTATAGAAGAAAATGTGGAAGACCAAGAAATTAACACTGTAGTTGTGGGAGAGAAGTTTGTTGAAGAAATTTCGAAAGGAAAAGATAATTTAACTAACATAGTCATCAATTAAAAGGGTACTAAACAAAGTTCTCACTTGATAGAGGTAGAGCCTATATTGTAAATCGAGTTCATATAGTTAAAAAAAATTAACCGCTAGTAGGCTATGAGATTGTGTTATAGCCGAGCCACTAGTAGTAAAAGGCATTCCATTCTTTCTAGAGAATTTTCTTTCATAGCTAAGGAAAGATAGCCAAGAGAGATGGGAGGTAGAGCACATAGAGGGGATTTGTGCACTATAGTACCCCGAAGACCACAATCATTACTTCTTTCTATCTATAGTCATATTTATAGATAGAGAAAGAGAGTGAATTGGCCTCACCTTCCAGTTGGGTTTTTGCTAAAAGGGTTTGCGAGAGAGCATATCTTGTGTTTTGTGTGTGTGCGTGAGCTTATTTTTTCGTTCTCTACTTTTTTATTATAACTTCCTTCCATGTGAATACACTAAGTACAGTTAAATCTACAAATCTAAAAGTATAATAAAACTACAATAGTGTAGAATCTCATATTTTTTAATATAATATTATCTAATATGTTGTGACGAACTGTCTAGTGGAATATCCACAACAATTTACCGATCAATAACTATTATTCCTGGCATAAGAAATACCCAAAACCATAAAATAAAGACTTGACATAATGCTAACCACAACCATAAAAGATATAGACCTATACATAATGCTAACCAACTCAAACTGGTCGTGATTGGGAATTTTCAAAAACCAAAAATCCCCATGCCCTATTTCCTAACACATAAGGAAAATCCTAGAAAAATGACGACAATAATGACATGGAAAGAAGCTTGGCTTGGCAAACCCAAAGACTAGAAGGTGGTAATGGTGAAATAAGACCCGTAACCCACCCTAAAACCAAACCAACTCCATAACCTAACTAAGAAACCACAATTAGCATTCAAAGGACTCTTGTTGTTGATGCACATAATATGAATTAAAAAACAAACCGGGACATACCCTCGAAAGTAGTAGCAGAGTAATGAGAACGCACAACCAAAATCAAGGAATACAATTTATTTGGCTCCCCTCTTTTCATGCACAACTCACTCCCTTGACCCCTATTTATCTTCCTCACAAATTAAAAAAACAATCCGGGACCAGTGTTCAAAATTGAACCCTTCTTAGCCCTTCCTTGGGCTCTTGGACCTTCTTAGAAGGGCTAAAAAAAAATTACACTTCGAAAAAAATTTAAAATATCAAAATCGCTAGTCAATTAAGAAGGTTAGATTAAATTTTAATATTTCAAAAGAAGGGAAATATTTTTAATAACCTCTCAATACTTTTTTAAGTTTACAATAATTTTGATATTGTACTAGCACATAAATCACTCTAACTAGTGATAGTTTTGTAGAAGAGACTCAAAGTTCAAATGACTTCATACAATTTAATATTTATGTCATGATTTGGGGATGTTTCCCTGAGGCCCCCAACTTACACCAACATGATGCAACTTGTAAGAATAAGACATGCAACAGTCATGGTAATATTACACCTAGCACAGGGTGGCAAAGCAAATTGAATAACCATTCAACAACTATGCATGTGCTCACGCTCCTCCATGATTATCCTTGAGTGCTCTTTCCCTACATCCATTTTTTCCATTCTCATTTGAATTGTAGCCCATCATCCACAGAGGGAAAGTTATCGTTCAATGCTAGACTATAAGGTATTTTTCATTATCCTCCTCATATCTTCATTAGAATTTTGTTTTTCATTTTATGGATTCTTTAATGCAACACTCCTTGAAGTAATGATAGCCTTCATGGTCATACAATGTATCCTGGGCACCATAGAATCCACACCCCAGGAAATCAACATTGTGGCTAGATATCCTGAATGCAACTGCTTGCCATCCTTCCATTCTAGGCATGAGTGGTGGAGTTGTTTTCTACATTGTTAATGGTGGAAATTTTTATTTTCATAATTATATGAATCTACCAACTATGAGAAGAATATCTATCTTATATCGAGGGTATTGGACTCCACAACTATAATGCTCTCATTCAAACTCTTGCTTATTTTTCTTCATTGCTTAAATCCATACATATTTCTTGTCAAAGTACCATTTTTCATGAAGCTTTTGTTCTCTATCATAAAGCTACAGGTTTTCTTGAATGCTACAAGACATAATTCAACAAATCAATGAATAACATATCAAGAATTCTATAGTCAAATCCTATGGAATGTTGCTAGGGTTGAATTTTTTCTATCTCAATCTTGCTAAGGGATTTTTAATTTATGTATTACTTATTCTATTGTTTTTATTTATTTAATAGGTGTAAATATTGAAAAATATCTCCTATTGGTCATCCTAAGAAGGATAAAAAGAAATTGTCAATTGTTGAATCATTTGGCCTTACACAACATTCTAATCAACCATGCAATATTGAAAATTAAGTTGATGCGCATCTACATGAATATGATGAATCAAATAGTGTAGATCTTGTTGAAATAGAAAACCCGTAACACAAAATAATATTAAAATCTAAATGGAATACAAGGTTTCCATGGCCTTATGTTTTAAAACATTTAATGGTAATGAAAGGATAAAATGTTCTTGATGCGTTAAATTAAAAGTGAGACTCTATTTTCAAAAGATGGAACTACCACTCTTCAAGTTGGTGGGATAAGTGGCCATGCAAAATCAAAAGCTCAATTTTTTTTTACAGCTTTGGGAGGGAAAAAGAGATTGAACCAATATTCCAATCACTAAACATGTAGAACTAATGGTAAATGCTGGGAAGGATAAAATTATATTAATGGTTAAAAACATGTAATTTGTTCCTATACATGATTTATCTTTAGAAATGTATAAGTCAATATGTGACTTGAATAGGTATAAATTCACTCCACACAAGCTTCTAACAGATGAATATTCTGTATACACAAACACCACACCAAGAAAATAATTTCTTCAAGTTGCTAAAGAGGTGTATTTGAACAAACCAAAAGAGAAGATTTTACATAGGTCATTTTACTCAATTTTAGTTGATGAAAGCATTGATAAAATTATAGAACACCAATTGATTGTTTATATTACATATTTGATGAATGGAGGAAGAGGTCAATGTTTAACAAATTTTATATGTTTACTTCAAATAAAGGATGGAATAGCTCAATGTATGTATGATCTAGTGAGAACTATTTTAGCATAAATGGATTTATATTTGATGATGTTTGTTGGCTTTGGTTCAAATGGTGCATCTTCCATGACGGGTATTCATGAAGGTTTATCTCGTAAGATTCGTATGCTCATCATTTATTAGTTATCGATTGCATTGCTCACAAGGAAGCATTAACAATCAATGAGGCTTCTTCTCATTTTCTAGAGTTGCAATATGTTAACAAATTTGAAACAAAGTTTATCAATGGCTTGGAAAATAAACTAAAGGACATGGAAAATTGAGAGAGCTAATGGACACATTTCAAATCACTAAGTTAGTGGTCCTACAAATTCATCAAATTAGGTGGCTCTCTAGAGTAAATGTCATGGAAAGACTTGTTAAACTCATGCATTATTTGTTAGGATTGGGAGTTACGGGAGAAAGAAATGTATGAGTTGGCTACAATATTTCAATTGCAGACTTTCATCCATATACTTGTAGACATGCTCATTGAATTAAATACGATGAATCAAAAGTTTGAAGAGGATCATGTTGATATTACATATATTGACATTACTTTACATGTTTCTATTAGTATTCTTCGTAAATGATTTTTGGAAAGCATTTTTGGTGTAGTTGCAGTGCATATGTCTTCTTTTTTAGTTAAAGCATAAAGAGGAACCCTTGAATTTGTAGATAGAATAGGTATGGTACATTTACATCCATTGAGGTTCAAAAGCTTTCCAAATATGAAAATATTGGGGCTGCTATATGATTGTATTCTTTTGAGAAAATGTTTTATTGTAAAGGTGAATAAAATATTTAGATAGGATATTCAAAGATTTACATGTATTTAATGTGGCTAAGTTTTTCACTTCTCAACATTATTATGAAGAAGTGAATGATATAAAGTGTCCAACAAAAAGATAGTTGAAATTTTTATGTGAAAAATATGTTGTGGATACTGCTAGATATTTGGGTCAAATGAATGAATTTATTTGTGCTATTTGTAAAAAATACCCTAAAAAGCATATGTATGGCATGAGACCTATGTGGATATGAACATGAATGGTTTGAAAACTTTCCATATTTGATGCAATTATGGCAAGCTATTCTTGTTATCCCAATCACCACATCAATTTGTGAAAGAGGCTTCTAAAAATTAAAAAGGATAAAAATGATGATAGATAAAGAAATTCAATGGAGACACTATATATGTTAATGTTTCTATCTCTAAGTGCACATCATGCTGTAAATGAGGTAGATTGGAATGCTACTTATGGTTTAAGGAAATAAATGAAAACTAGAAATCCATTTCCATTGGGAAAATATATTTATATTTTCAATTATGTAAGTCCAAATACTTTCGAAAATCATCGAGTGAAACATATGTTTACCTTTTTTTAATGGAATTTGAGTTTTTTTGTTTTCTTTATTTACTAGTTATATTGAAATTTTATAGTGTTTTTATTTGAAGCTACTCTTTAAATTTTTAAGATTTTAAATATTTAGAATGTCACTTTTCATTATGGAATATTTTTGAAGACTCTATTTAATATATACTTTCAGTAAAAATGAATTTTTTTATAACCTTTTATCTTTGAAGAGTTAGCTGAATATATGGCCTTCCAAATGAAATTAAAAACAGATCTTCAAATTTGATCACTGTCCAAGACATACCCTCGAAAGTAATATCAGAGTAAGGAGAACGCACCAAGACAATCAAGGAATACAATTTATTTGGCTCCCCTCGTTGCACCCACAAGTCACTCCCTTGACCCCTATTTATCCTCCTCACATTCCCTGTTCTTTCTTTTTCATCAACCTACGATAACAATAGTGACCACCTCTTCATACGTGAACGTCCCCGCCTGGCTCCCTCTCTGATCATTATCGGCACCCAATGTACTGTGCGTGCGATTGCGTGTGTGAGGTTGCCGCTACTTAATTTCCATACTTTCTGTTACGGTGGCTTGCTGTACTACTTTGCCCAGCTTACATCGCGATTAGGTGTATTGTTTCCAAATAGATAAGTGTATTGTTGCCAAATTTTACTTGAGAGAAACATTTTTAGTTTTTTGGAAATGTTTTTATTTTTTGGTTTTAAATTAGTCCATAAAAATTGTGTACTTAACATTTAACTTCTTAAAAAAATAAATATGTATAAATTATAAAAGTCACATTTACCATTACAAAAAAATTCACCAAATTTCAAATAAATTTAATATAAAAATATACGAAAAGTTTCTAATATTTGAATTAGACTAATGTAAAACTATATACGTTCTAAAATGTATCATATTCACAAACTATCTTAATTTAAACTAATGTAAAACTATATACGTTCTAGAATGTATCATATTCACAAACTATCTTAATGTAACATATACATTCTAGAATGTATCACAATCAATATCTTAATATGTTTTTGTTTTTCTGGTTGATTGTGCCTAGCATATACAAAAAACATTGATCAATTACAATGCCAAATTGTTCTATAAACACATCTTTAATAATGAATAAATCACATTATTATTATAATGATATTTGCATTATTGCTCAACAATAAAAAATAAATAAAAAATTAACTATACATTATTTAAAAAGGGAAGAAAATAAGTAACCTTAACATCTAGAATGAAATGAATGGGAGGAGAAAATGGTCATTATATAGAATAAATATAAATCATAGAAAGTAATGATCATCCCTTTATATTCAACAATATTTTTCTGTTTAATAGAAAAACAACTAACAACACAGTTAATTCATGATGAGTAGATAAGCATCAAATCTTTAAGCTCTATTTAATTCTTAAATTTTTTAATTAAAAAAAAGAAGTTTTATAATAGATTTATGTTGTGTAAGTGAATTTTATAATTTTTATGTTTTATATATGAAAAATAAGTAATATACATGCTGATGTATAAAAAAAGAAAGACTTTGTATTAAAAAAAATATATATATATATTTTAAATAAATATAAAAATTATATCAAAATATTTAAACTTAAAATGTATATTGAAATATTTTTATCTATAATTATATAAAAAATAATTATTACAAATTTTTTTTTTTTAATTTAATTAATTAATTTCATATTAATTACTGAGAAGATTATTTAAAAGTGAATGAACAAATCTATGGCAATGCATTAAAGGAAAAAATCTTGACATAAAAATTGAAAATGAAAACCTGAATGAATGTTATCATCATCATTCCATGAAGAAGATATGATCGAAAGAATTGAGTTGGAGCTCCACATTAAGCACGCTGAACTAGGGTTTATAATAGGGTTTCAGTGATGGCCACCATGGAGGGACAAGGAAGGGGGAGTTCCACTCCCTCCTATAGTCATGTAGTTTCAAATTAATTCAAGAAGCCAATGGAGACAGGGACAAGGAGCATCAACACTGAGAAACAGTGAAACATTAGATCTCAAGATCAGGAACAAGAAGAGAATCACGGGGAAGGAAGAAAAGAAAAGAGAACGGGAGGAGGTGGTCAGAGAGCGGAGAACAAGAAAATGACAGTAATCTGCAAAACTAGGGCAACCATCACACCTCGGGTTATTTTAAGTGACTCGGGACTTCAGTTGCACAAAGATCACATGGCGACTTATGCAATAATGTGCAAATTTATGGGAATATGGTCAACGGAGAAGGCTTTGTATACTTGGATAAAGAACCACTGGAAAACTAAGGGAGAAATAAATCTTCACCTTGGGTCCAAGGGTTTCTTCACAGTCGTATTCATAAACATAGAGGACAAGGACAAAGTATTTGAAGGAGGACCATATTTTTATGTGGCTGCAGGCCTCTATATGCAACCATGGGTGATGAATTTCGTCCCAGAACAAGAGGCATTCACATCATTGTCGATATAGATAAGACTCTACTGCCTACCTTTAGATTATTGGTTACCAGAATCCTTAAAAGCCATAGGCAATAAACTAGGTCATTTTTAAAAAATATTAGATGCGACTCTGTGAGAGAAATACACCTCCTTTGCTCGAATATGCATAGAAATTGACCTATCTGGAGCACTTCTGGATGAAATCATTCTAGAAGTTTATGATGAATAATGGGTGCAGGAGGTGGACTATGAACATGTCCCTTTCAGATGCCACAAATGTCATGAACATGGGCACCTCTTCAGAGACTGTGCTTTGAACAAGATGGAGTACAATGTTAAAACCAACATAGGAAAAGACACTAAGGGCTTTACCAAGGTGGGAGGTAGAGGGAAAGGAGGGAAAATAACCAAAAGAAAATCGGTGAGGAGTAGCAACCATGCTATAACAGCTTCAAAATATTAGAAGAAGAAGATGGGAACAATGGGGTGAACGCGGTAATGGAAGATAGTACTGTAAAAAAGGGAAAATGTGATAGCATGGAGGATACACCAAAAAATAGTAAAAAAAGGGAGGATCTGCCTAGTAATATGGAACTTTATAGGGACCATGAGATGACCCCAAGCGAGGTTGGAACAGAGGACCATGAGCTGTAGGAAGTTCTTGAAAGGGAGATTCTCGATCTAGAAAAGTTCCTGGAACAAGGAACCACCAAAGGGGTTGATCCCCTACCATAAGAAGAGTATGACAGAGTACAATAACTCTTCCTTTGGAGATCTCAAGCAAAGGGCTCTGGAATCAAAAGGAACCATGATAGCTAGGAAAACAAAGGGGTTAAAACTATGGAGGCAACACTGAAATGCGATCCCAAGAATCCAGGTAGGAAAAGAGGAAGAAAAAGATAGAAAGAGCTGCTAATAGAGTGTGGAAAGCTCATGATCAACTCAGGTAAGATGAAAGATCTTACTAGTAACTCTTTTACAAAACTTTCTTAATGAAGCTCACCACATGGAATATTAGGGGAATAGGAAGTAAAAGGAAACAAAGAAATCTTAGCAATAGAATAAAAGAAGAAAAACTAGATATGATGTTTATCCAAGAAACAAAATGTTCAATAGATAAAATAAGAGAAATACACAGTAAATGGCTCATCAAATATGAATATCTAGAAGTTAAAGCAAACAACACAATAGGAGGAATTCTTAAACTATGGAACCATGAGAAGCTTGGTATCCTAGATGCAAAAGCATCTAGGAATTACCTATCGATGGTAATCCAACCTTTGGGTGACAAGGAAGTCTATTTGATCACGAATGTCTATGGTCCTCAACAACTTGAAGACAAGCTCAAGCTTCTCATCTCTCTGGAGGAGCTAAGAGAAAGATATCCTGATATGCCCTGGATTCTAGGAGGGGACTTCAATATGATCAAGTCTCTTACGGAAAAAAAAGGTGGGGCCAGAACACTAGGTACAGACTCCATAGCCTTTCAGAACTTCCTAAATGACATGAATCTAGTGGACACGGAGACAAAAAATGGCACATTTACTTGCAATAACAAAAGGAGAGGAGCTTCTCAAGTTGCCTCAAATCTTCATAGTTTTATATTCTTTGAGGACCTCATTCTCATAGGCCTTGACTTGTTTGCTTTAATCCTCCCTTTTGGATGCTTGGATCACTAGCCCATCCACTGGAAGCTTGTTTTATAGGCACTCTAAGAAATAGACCTTTCAGGTTTGAGAATATTTGGCTCACACACCCTGACTTCATCAACAATATTGAAAAATGGTGGACAGAAGACATGCCTGTTTAGGGGACTACTATGTTCCTTCTACACCGGAGATTGAAACACATCAAACTCAAGCTAAAAGACTATAACAAGAATGAGTTTGGCAATATCTTCAAAGACAAAAAATAAGTTGAACAGAAACTAGAGGGAACTAACCAGGTCCTCATCTCAGATGGTTTTACCAAGGAAAGGAAAAGACAAGCTAACTCTCTCCAATAGGAATGGGAGGAAAAATGCAAGCAAGAGGAGATCTTTTGGAGACAAAACTCAAGAGTGCAATGGTTAAAAGAAGGAGAAATAAACACAAAGTTTTTTCACAAGGAAACCATGGAACACAGGTCTCATAATAGGATTTCAAAACTTAGAGATACACAAGGTAACCAACTCAGCACCCACAAAGAAATAGAATCTTATCTCGTTCAACATTTCCAAAGAATAACAGAGGAGCCTCTCATAGACAAATCACAATTTATCAATAACTTCACAAATCGCATTCGTAGGTTGGTAACTAGAGAAGACAATTACAATCTTAACAGGTCAATGACTAAAGAGGAGGTCAGCAAAGTTATCAACGAGATGAAAAATGGGAAAGCTCCAGGCCCAGATAGGTTCAATGTAGATTTCTTTAAAACATGTTGGAAAATTGTCAAACATGATAACCTTGAGGTAGTGGAGAACTCGAGGAGGAATAAAACTGTCTTGAGGGCGCTCACTGCCTCTTTCATAACTTTGATTCCAAACCAGGAAAGAGCTATGACACCTGATAGATTTAGACCCATAGCTTTATGCAATGTGGTGTACAAAATCATATCCAAATTAATTGGAAACAAGCTCAAGCCCCTTCTACCAACTCTTGTGTCTGAGGAATAAACTGGATATGTGGAAGGAACGAAAATTCTAAACAACATCTGTTATATACCTAGGAGGGGTAATATGGGGTACCGAGGGAGGTACCCAAGGTAATAATGTAATAATGGGATGGGGTAATAAATAAGGTGGTTAACCCATGTCATATAAAGGACCACAAGTAGTTAATAATAATGTAAGGGGCCCATGGTATTAGTTGATGGTATGAGCAAACCATGGTAATGATGCATGGTATTGTATGTATGAGGCCTATATAGAGGCTAGAGACTCACATGGAGAGATATGAAGAGAAGTATTCTTGTATGAACAGGCATATGGCTTGTGGAGTATTCTCCTTCCTTAAGGAGTGAATGTATGGTGTTTCCCTACCTTAAGGGTTTTGATAATAAAGAATCATTTCTATCTATTTCTATCTTGTTATTCTTGGGTTATTTCTATTATCATAATATTTTTGGGTAAGATATACAACAAGTGGTATCAGAGCTATATTTTTGCGTTAGATCTACAACAAGTGGTATCAAAGCTACAACAAGTGGTATCGGAGCTACAACAAGTGGTATCAGAGCTACAACAACATCATCCAAGCACACGAGGTTAGGGGGGGTAATATGGGGTGCCGAGGGAGGTACCCAAGGTAATAATGTAATAATGGGATGGGCCATAGTAATAAATAAGGTGGTTAACCCATGTCATATAAGGGACCACAAGTAGTTAATAATAATGTAAGGGGCCCATGGTATTAGTTGAATGGTATGAGCAAACCATGGTAATGATGCATGGTATTGTATGTATGAGGCCTATATAGAGGCTAGAGACTTCACATGGAGAGACTGATGGAAGAGAATAGTCTTGTTAACAGGCATATGGCTTGTGGAGTATCCTCCTTCCTTAAGGAGTGAATGTATGGTGTTGCCCTACCTTAAGGGTTTTGATAATAAAGAATCATTTCTATCTATTTCTATCTTGTTATTCTTGGGTTATTTCTATTATCATAATATTTCTGGGTAAGATATACAACAAGTGGTATCAGAGCTATATTTCTGCGTTAGATCTACAACAAGTGGTATCAGAGCTACAACAAGTAGTATCGGAGCTACAACAAGTGGTATCAAAGCTACAACAACATCATCCAAGCACACGAGGTTATACATTCTCTCAAGAGCAATAAGCAAGCAGGTATGATCATCCAACTTGACCTAGCAAAAGCTTATGATAAGCTAAGCTGGGCTTATATCAGGGATGTACTAAAAGCGTATGGATTTGACCACAACTGGATAAGATGGGTAATGGCCCTTGTTACCACAATTAGTTTTTCAAGCATGCTTAATGGCTCTCCTTCTAGAACTTTTAGGCCTTCAAGAGGCCTCAAACAAGGTGATTCGCTCTCCCCCTTCCTCTTTATCCTCATGATTGAAGGTTTAGGCTATGCAATCAAATCAGCCAAAGCAGAAGGAAAAATCCAGGGCCTAAAACTCACCACGAATGGGGATGCCTTGACTCACCAACAATTTGTGGATGACACTATGCTGCAGGGTACACCCATGGTCAAGAAAGCTAAGACTTTCAAGCAAATCCTGAATGACTTTGCTATGGCTGCTAGGACAGAGGTAAGTCTTACCAAGTCAAATATCTTCTTTTTTAATACTAAGATTGTTGTTCAGAGAAACCTCACTAGAATTTCGGGATTTCAAAGAGATCAACCACCCTCCAAATATTTGGGTATTCCCTTAATGGAAAAACCTATGAAAAAGGTTGTTTGGAAGTTAGTCACTAATAAACTCCAGGACAAAGTTCGTAAATGGACAAGTAGGTCTTTGAATCTAGTAGGTCAGCGAGTGCTAACTAAAGCTATCCTTTACATTATTCCCATCTTCATGTTTTCAACCCTTCCTATTCCTAAAGGAGTTGTGAAACAGATCAGAAATATCCAAAGAGACTTTCTTTGGGGCAAAGGGGAAGAGAAAAAGAAATGGGCTTTAGTTGCATCGGATAAGGTCTGTAAACCTAAGACATATGGAGGTTGGGACTTCATGACCTTGAAACCCTGAGCAAAGTTTTGGGGGAAAAATTGTGGTGGAGATGGCTAAAGGAAATAGCATCCCCATGGGCCAAGATTTGGAAACTGAAGTATGCAAATAGTTGGCAAGAAAGGGATCTCATTCGAATGTCTGGGCTCATCAAAGGCTCCCACATTTGGAACAAAGCATGGGAGAATAGATCCATCGTACAAAAACAAAGTTTCTAGGAGATCGGAGATGGAAACCTAGCTTGGTTTTGGGAGGAGAGCTCGCAACAGGAACCTATTATGTTAAGAGAAGAACTAGCCTATCTCAAGAATGACACTGACAATAAAGGCCTACTTAGGGTAAGTGACTTCCGAGATCAGGCCAGGAACAAGGGAAAATGGAGAACATGGAATGAATTGGTTTATAATGAAGAGACTCCTCTGAAGGCCCAGGCAGAAGCTCTTGCAGTGATCTTGGAACAAAGAAAGATTTTGACATCAACATCGTCAGACCAATTGAGATGGGGCAGAAACAACGAATGCAACTTCAACCTTAAAGAAGCCAAGAGAATGACCCTAGGCCTTAACTTACCAGACCCTAATAAGGTATGGAAGGACCTATGGCAAAACCCACACTGGATGAAAATCAAAATGTTTATGTGGTTGGTGCATCATAAGAAAATTATGACTTGGGATAACCTTCAGAAAAGAGGTGTAGCACGCCCATCCAGATGCCAGTTATGTGAATTACAGGAAGAAACAATGGAACACATTCTCAATCTCTACCCTTTCACCTCCACGTTGTGGATTTGGGTGGCTTCTATCTTCAAACAAATAGATAGGGACACTTTCAGCATCACTAGAACTTTGAAGAACTAGAGGAGAAAATTCTTTGATTATGAAATAACCAACAAAGCTTGGACTCCAGTTCTAGCTTTTCTAATCTCGGATGTCTAGAAATAACGCAAAAATAGGATTTTCAAGAACAAAATGGCCTCATCCTAGAGAATCATAGCTCAGATCATTAGAAAACTCAAAGAGACTGTAGGAATCCTTATAAAGGAACCCCCCGAGAACCCACCCTAAGAGCAGGATGTTCAAATACTTTTTCATCTGGATCTTCAGGTGCCATTCACCTAGGGCATAAGCAATATTGTTAGTCACATAACATTAGATAAGGAATTCTGGCAACCTCCTCCGTATGGATTTTTGAAATGCAATATAGATGGAGCCTCTAAAGGAAACCTTGGGGAGGCTGGTTATGGCGTAGTCATAAGAGATGAGCAGGGATACATAAAAATCATATTTCATAGTTATTTGGGGAAAGCCACTAATAATATGGTGGAACTCATGGCCCTAGAGCAATGCCTAGAAATCTTAATTGAATCAAGTTTGCATAACACTATCATCGAAGCTAACTCTGAATTGATAATCAATTCAATCAAGAAAATATGCAGTGGCACAACACTAGAAAGAGTGTCAAAACATTGGCGGTTATTGCAGGTATATCAACGTATCCAATCCCACCTGAAAACGCTAAGAACCCTCAATTTTGTTCATGTTCGTAGAACTAATAACTAGCTAGCAGATCGATTGGCGAATGAAGGGGTACTCTGTTCAAAAAATAATAGAAGATATAACTGGATGTCAACTCCCTCAGGAAAATTGCATGAAGACTATCAACACTTTCAGAGCTTGATAAATAAGCAAAGCAAAGACTAATGGAAACTGTAGAAAGAGGACCATTCACAGGGAAGAAGCAAAAGGTAAACAACAGGTAGGTTGGAAGGTTCCTGAACAAAGATGGCTCGGATATTTATCATCCTATGGTTATCGGGCCGAAAAATACGTGCAGGATAACTCTACAATCAGACCCGAAACAATATAGATTGGTGGCCTATTCTTTCTTCGAGGTCAGATAGAAATGTTAAAGGGTGGGCTATTTACTGAGAACATTGCCATCCTATGCATTTCGGGCGTAAATATGCTTGATCTTTATTTTTCAAACTGGACCCGAAATGTTATAGTTTAGGGGCTTATATATTTTTCGGATCCTTAAGAGAGGTTAATAAGGGGGCTAGTTGTCATGATCCCTTTGGTTCCCCTCCATCCTATGGATTTCGGGCAGAGCAAATGCACGACTGATAACTCGACATTCAGACCCAAAAAAGTTTAGATAGGTGGCCTAAGGTCCTCTTCGGGTCCGTAAGAAGAGTTAAAGTGAGGAGGAGTTGTCAGCCTGAAATTAACACGTGACCGATGGATCTTGGATGTTTGGATCACACGGTCCTCGGGATAACACGTTAATTTATAGTTTATGGTTGGTCTTTGGTTGAATTTGTGTGGGTCATCGGATCTGTGGGCCCGTTCTCAAAGGCGTTCAACTTTTTATTTTGATGCACAACAGTCCGACTAACCAGCTCCTCTGTAGTCTTGTTCAGGGTTTTCTTGGTTTTTGAAGTTAGTTTCGGTTTTTTTGACAGCTCGACTGTTGTTGCATTATCACAGAGCTGGTGCAGCTTTATGTACATTATGTATTTTACTATTTAAATAGAAGGTCCCACTCTTACTTGAGCAAAAAAAAGAATGTTATCATCGTGACTTCTTCAACCTCAGATAGAGATGCGATCACAATTTACCATATTGGCCCTCATAATCAATACATTGCTTCTAGAAGAAGTAGCAAATGAATCATATATGTAAATGGAAACCAAAATGAACTTTGGAGATTACACATTCATGTTTTATAATGAAGAGCGACATGCAAGAATAAGAAAGGGAAAACGTACCCCTTCTGCACCAAGAACTAAAACTAACATATTTAGATAGAAATGGACCATTGATGCATATTCTAAACTGAACATCTTGTCTAGCCCAAGCCTATAATAATTGAGGCACCTTGTCTTTGATGGAATAAAATACACACTTGCTTCATGGTTATCGTGCTCACAAAGTTATATTTATGGTAAGCATCATCATATTCAAGTTGGTGTGCCTTGGACAGTACATGAAACCCCGCACATTAGACCAGTGTTAAGGTTGGAAATTGGACCAAAGCCAAAGTGAATGTAAAGAACGAGCAATGACTATCTAAACCAAAAGAAATTCCTACAGTAAGTATTGTTGATTCATCTTGCAAAAGAGAGCCATCGAAGACACCCATTGTCCCTCTAAACTCGACTAGACTTTTCTCTCCATAGAAATGACCGATTGAGCGGTATCTAAACCTTGCGTGTGAAACCCTGGCCATGGAATAGAAATAAGTCTGGGTTCAACATAACCGTTTGAAAATTTTCATGAAGTCTGACTCACCTTTGAATCGACATGACACCTCAGAAACGTCGGAGAATTTGGTGAAGAAATGAGCACTTCGAGAAAAGATAAAACTGATAGTGTTCACATACCCAACCTTGCATTAAACCTAGAACCACAAACCATATTCAGTATTCTCAACGTTGTCCACGCAACAATATGATTTTTTAAGAGAAATCCTAAACGACAATCTAGTCTGAAGGGCGAAAAGTTGAAAAAGGAATAATTAATTTCGGGAAAAAGTGATGTTCACACCTGAAAATGTGGAATGGGCGAACTTTAGGAAACCTTTGGAATTTTTTTTGCAATTGCGATGATAAAGACGAAAAATTAGCGAGGCGATTCCCTTCCCTGCGATGACTGAAAATAATTTTATGTCATGGATGACACCATGATTCCCTGCCATGCGATGACTGAAAAGAAGTCTATGTCATGGATGACACCATGATTAATTTGTAGTAGGGAATTTAAATACTGCAAAAGAAATGTTGTGAATTTTAAGGCTACCCTTGGGAGAGGAATAAAATGTTTATCACGAGTTAAAGAAATGCATTTGTTCTTCCTTTCGTTGTCGTAAATATGTTAGAAAACCTGCATAGATGAATCTAGCTAGTAAAGGTTGAACACACAGCTTTGCAGAGCAAAAACATTAAAAGAAAATTGAAAGAAGAAAAGAATGATTCATTAGAAAATATGTTACAATGCTCATGATATAGCATTACTGGGT
>APFE030450961.1:0-12707 GCA_000404065.3 Pinus taeda | reverse complement strand
AATACAAACCCCGAATAACTTTTAAAGATTAACGATGTTAAATCTTATGACATGCTAGTATCATTCCTGATAGCTTTCTGACTGTTTCTTTTTTAAAGATATATAAAATGAATAAAATTTGTTGTTGCAAAGAAATATACAATGTTTTCGTGGAGAAACCTGAAATGGATCGTTTCCATATTTCAAAATGGATCCTTTCCATATCTCAAAGCAAAAGCTGAGGTAAAACATTCTGTGTTAATTGAAGACTAGAAGGCAAATACTCACTTGTAGCTAGTTTGTAATTGCAATGGATACTTTCTACTATAGTCAATAATAGGTAAACCATCTCCTCTTGTTAATATGTAATCTAATCATAATGTTTCCTTCAGCATCAGTTGTGAGCATTATTCTTGGCCATAAAGATTATCACACGAGTTAGTTTCAACATTATGATTAGAAAACAAAAATACTGGGTTTGTCACATAAAAACAATACAACTCAAATATTTTATCTGCCAAAAGTTAATAGATAACCTGCATATTGGATAAATTCTAGAACATGTGTGGGTCTGCAGGAGTTCTTGACAATGGCAACACACGCCTACAGTTAATAGATAACCAGCATATTGGAAAAATTCTAGAACATGTGTGGGTCTGCAGGAGTTCTTGAAAATGGCAACATCAAGAGCAGAGTTGTTAACTATCTCCATTTGAGTTGTTATACAGAGAGATAAAGTATAAAATTTAAAAATCAGGTCCACAACATAAGATTGTTACATAAGGGACTTACATGATTCTTCAACAATAAAATTGATTGATTATCATGTAAGTGAAATAAAAGTACATTGCATTGAATTCCTTTGATTTAAGGAGCTCCCTAGGTGCTTGTAGTTTCTAGACACAGTTGGCATTCGGCCAGACATCTAATGACTACCAATGCTTTAAGTCTCTAAGGATTGAAGAGCTCTATTGTTGATACTTAGTTCATCTATTTGATGTACGGTCCAATATGGCTTTTGGAACTTAGATTCTGTGGTCAAGTTCGGCCCCGTGGAAGTTTTATAGATTTTTCAATAATTGAGGCTTCAATTAGGTTTGTGGAGGCATCTTCAGCCGTTGCAATAGGAAATCAGGGATCATAATTGACAGAGCTTGCAGGGAACATATCATAATCACATGCTGATTTACTTGAAGACTGAAACTCTTTGTGATTGAGCTTCTAGTTCCTGGTATCCAAGTACAGTGTACATAGGCAGTGGGTTTAGCAAGTGATAACAAGAGAGATTAACAGCTTCCTTGGTGAGTCAAGTCTGAAACAATAGTATGTTAAGTTTTCCTAGGTGATTCATCAAGGACCAAGCTCTGTTTTCCTAGGTGATTCATCAGGTAGCAAGTCTGAAACAACACTGTAATCTGTTTTCCTAAGTGACTCATCAGGTAGCAAGCTTACAAGGAGAGACCATAAATAAGGAGAGAAAAAAAGAGCTTTGATGGAGGAGAATTGTACAAGACCTTAACATTCATGCTAATGCCTTCACAGTGTTCATGATGGTTCACGTTTCAAGAGAAGTTAGATATTGCACATATGACCATGTTTAACTTTCAGACATTATCACATTGTAAGTAAATCGTGCAGTAATCCGACCGTGTTTATATTTTTCCTGCTAGACAAAGGGCTTACTATCAGTGAGTGACAGGAGATAGATGCTTCACCGTAGGAAACCAAAGCAATACTGACCATTTTCACTCTCAGAGAAAGGAATGGCCCAGAGGTTAAAAAGTCCAATGGAAACAAAAGATCCTCATGTTGAATCTGGAGGAAATTCAAGAGTAAATAAGAGGGCTACGGAGAACGTTAGATACTCAGCTACAATCACTGTCAAAATCAATCGAATTTAATAGGAACCACACTATAAATGAAATGTAGGTAAATAGAGGCACGCAATAGTTGGTGTGCAGAATATCAAGCTTAAACTGGAATTGTATTTCAAAATCTGAGAAAAAAAAATAAGGGCAACTGGAATAAGGTAGTGACCTGAATAAAAAGCTCAATATTAATATGTACAATGAGCTGCAGCGGCTGAGCTCCACCAATGTATGGATAGTGCCATTGTTGGGCAACTGCAATGGGGCTTGATCATTCCGAAGATGGGGAGTCGAGGAGAACGAAAGGCAAAGGAGCAACCCCTCTATTGATTTCCTCCCACTCTCTTGTATGTGTTTCTTCATAAGATATTACATACTTAATTGCATAGAGATGATTAGTAGACTTTATTAGTCAAATTGCCACATGGAAGAAGGTTCCCTTCCCACAAACAAAGAAAATCTCATACAGTAATGGTGTCTTAGATTATTGTTACTGTGTGAGCGCATTCCAGTCCATGTAATAGTAATAATAGTTATCATGCATGCATATTTATGATAACTACTATACTTTTTCTTACCTTTGTCATTTCCTTGATTTAAAGGCTACTCTGAGTTACTAATAGAGACATTTCTAAAAGATAAGGCTTCGAGAACCTTGCTTTAGTTGGTGGAGGCTTAGTACATTTTCTTCTGAAGCTTTGGCCTCAAACTCGAGAGCTACATTTTATTTTTGCTTGTCTTGAGAGTTGTTTCTTTCTTGCCTGATTTCTTGTGATTTAGAGTTTTCTCTAGAGTATTCTTCTTTGATGACAATGTAGTGTTCTTTTTGTGCTCCTTCCAACCATGTAGATCTGTGGTGGTTTTTCTAGTAGAATTTTTCTCGGAGACTTTTGGGCAATTTTTGGCTAGATGGCTTGTCTCAAAGCATGATCGACATCTAAAGAACACACTTTCATAATCGAGTTTCTGGTTCCACACATAGTCTGTACTTTTGGTTGAAACATATTTATGTTAAACGATTGTCATGGGAATCCCACTATATAATGGATTGCAAATCTACATATCATTTGGTTTATAATCCTTCCATGATGTTAATATTCTTATCTATGAAGTAAATGATATAAAAATATGTATTTATTTTAATATTTATAAATAAAATGATTTTCATTTAATATTCAGCTGTAACTTTCAATCTAATAAATTGGCCAAATGAATTTATTTGGTTGAAAAGAGTAATGTATAATTGTTTTTTGAGATTTTGTTGATGACCTGGAAAATAAAGTAATGTGTTATTGCTTTTGACATTCTCATCAGGGTTCTTAATGATGTGTAAAATAATTAAGTAATACAAACCCCGAATAACTTTTAAAGATTAACGATGTTAAATCTTATGACAGGCTAGTATCATTCCTGATAGCTTTCTGACTGTTTCTTTTTTAAAGATATATAAAATGAATAAAATTTGTTGTTGCAAAGAAATATACAATGTTTTCATGGAGAACCCTGAAATGGATCGTTTCCATATTTCAAAATGGATCCTTTCCATATCTCAAAGCAAAAGCTGAGGTAAAACATTCTGTGTTAATTGAAGACTAGAAGGCAAATACTCACTTGTAGCTAGTTTGTAATTGCAATGGATACTTTCTACTATAGTCAATAATAGGTAAACCATCTGCTCTTGTTAATATGTAATCTAATCATAATGTTTCCTTCAGCATCAGTTGTGAGCATTATTCTTGGCCATAAAGATTATCACACGAGTTAGTTTCAACATTATGATTAGAAAACAAAAATACTGGGTTTGTCACATAAAGACAATACAACTCAAATATTTTATCTGCCAAAAGTTAATAGATAACCCGCATATTGGATAAATTCTAGAACATGTGTGGGTCTGCAGGAGTTCTTGACAATGGCAACATCAAGGGCACACTCTGCCTACAGTTAATAGATAACCAGCATATTGGAAAAATTCTAGAACATGTGTGGGTCTGCAGGAGTTCTTGAAAATGGCAACATCAAGAGCAGAGTTGTTAACTATCTCCATTTGAGTTGTTATACAGAGAGATAAAGGATAAAATTTAAAAATCAGGTCCACAACATAAGATTGTGACATAAGGGACTTACATGATTCTTCAACAATAAAATTTATTAATTATCATGTAAGTGAAATAAAATTACATTGCATTGAATTCCTTTGATTTAAGGAGCTCCCTAGGTGCTTGTAGTTTCTAGACACAATTGGCATTCGGCCAGACATCTAATGACTACCAATGCTTTAAGTCTCTAAGGATTGAAGAGCTCTATTGTTGATACTCAGTTCATCTATTTGATGTATGGTGCAATATGGCTTTTGGAACTTAGATTCTGTGGTCAAGTTCGGCCCCGTGGAAGTTTTATAGATTTTTCAATAATTGAGGCTTCAATTAGGTTTGTGGAGGCATCTTCAGCCGTTGCAGTAGGAAATTGGGGATCATAATTGACAGAGCTTGCAGGGAACATATCATAATCACATGCTGATTTACTTGAAGACTGAAACTCTTTGTGATTGAGCTTCTAGTTCCTGGTATCCAAGTACTGTGTACATAGGCAGTGGGTTTAGCAAGTGATAACAAGAGAGATTAGCAGCTTCCTTGGTGAGTCAAGTCTGAAACAATAGTATGTTCTGTTTTCCTAGGTGATTCATCAAGGAGCAAGCTCTGTTTTCCTAGGTGATTCATCAGGTAGCAAGTCTGAAACAATACTGTAATCTGTTTTCCTAGGTGACTCATCAGGTAGCAAGCTTACAAGGAGAGACCATAAATAAGGAGAGAAAAAAAGAGCTTTGATGGAGGAGAATTGTACAAGACCTTAACATTCATGCTAATGCCTTCACAGTGTTCATGATGGTTGACATTTCAAGAGAAGTTAGATATTGCACATATGACCATGTTTAACTTTCAGACATTATCACATTGTAAGTAAATCGTGCAATAATCAGACCGTGTTTATATTTTTCCTGCTAGACGAAGGGCTTACTATCAGTGAGTGATAGGAGATAGATGCTTCACCGTAGGAAACCAGAGCAATACTGACCATTTTCACTCTTAGAGAAATGAATGGCCCAGAGGTTAAAAAGTCCAATGGAAACAAAAGATCCTCATGTTGAATCTGGAGGAAATTCAAGAGTAAATAAGAGGGCTATGGAGAACGTTAGATACTCAGCTACAATCACTGTAAAAATCAATCGAATTTAATAGGAACCACACTGTAAATGAAATGTAGGTAAATAGAGGCACGTAATAGTTGGTGTGCAGAATATCAAGCTTAAACTGGAATTGTATTTCAAAATCTGAGAAAAAAAAATAAGGGGAACTGGAATAAGGTAGTGACCTGAATAAAAAGCTCAATACTAATATGTACAATGAGCTGCAGCGGTTGAGCTCCACCAATGTATGGATAGTGCCATTGTTGGGCAACTGCAATGGGGCTTGATCATTCCGAAGATGGGGAGTCGAGGAGAACGAAAGGCAAAGGAGCAGCCCCTCTATTGATTTCCTCCCACTCTCTTGTATGTGTTTCTTCATAAGATATTACATACTTAATTGCATAGAGATGATTAGTAGACTTTATTAGTCAAATTGCCACATGGAAGAAGGTTCCCTTCCCACAAACAAAGAAAATCTCATACAGTAATGGTGTCTTAGATTATTGTTACTGTGTGAGCGCATTCCAGTCCATGTAATAGTAATAATAGTTATCATGCATGCATATTTATGATAACTACTATACTTTTTCTTACCTTTGTCATTTCCCTGATTTAAAGGCTGCTCTGAGTTACTAATAGAGACAGTTCTAAAAGATAAGGCTTCGAGAACCTTGCTTTAGTTGGTGGAGGCTTAGTACATTTTCTTCTAAAGCTTTGGCCTCAAACTCGAGAGCTACATTTTCTTTATGCTTGTCTTGAGAGTTGTTTCTTTCTTGCCTGATTTCTTGTGATTTAGAGTTTTCTCTAGAGTATTCTTCTTTGATGACAATGTAGTGTTCTTTTGTGCTCCTTCCAACCATGTAGATCTGTGGTGGTTTTTTCTAGTAGAATTTTTCTCGGAGACTTTTGGGAAATTTTTGGCTAGATGGCCTGTCTCAAAGCATGATCGACATCTAAAGAAAACACTTTCATAATCGAGTTTCTGGTTCCACACATAGTCTGTACTTTTGGTTGAAACATATTTATGTTAAACGATTGTCATGGGAATCCCACTATATAATGGATTGCAAATCTACATATCATTTGGTTTATAATCCTTCCATGATGTTAATATTCTTATCTATGAAGTAAATGATATAAAAATATGTATTTATTTTAATATTTATAAATAAAATGATTTTCATTTAATATTCAGCTGTAACTTTCAATCTAATAAATTGGCCAAATGAATTTATTTGGTTGAAAAGAGTAATGTATAATTGTTTTTTGAGATTTTGTTGATGACCTGGAAAATAAAGTAATGTGTTATTGCTTTTGACATTCTCATCAGGGTTCTTAATGATGTGTAAAATAATTAAGTAATACAAACCCCGAATAACTTTTAAAGATTAACGATGTTAAATCTTATGACAGGCTAGTATCATTCCTGATAGCTTTCTGACTGTTTCTTTTTTAAAGATATATAAAATGAATAAAATTTGTTGTTGCAAAGAAATATACAATGTTTTCATGGAGAACCTTGAAATGGATCGTTTCCATATTTCAAAATGGATCCTTTCCATATCTCAAAGCAAAAGCTGAGGTAAAACATTCTGTGTTAATTGAAGACTAGAAGGCAAATACTCACTTGTAGCTAGTTTGTAATTGTAATGGATACTTTCTACTATAGTCAATAATAGGTAAACCATCTGCTCTTGTTAATATGTAATCTAATCATAATGTTTCCTTCAGCATCAGTTGTGAGCATTAAGCATTATTCTTGGCCATAAAGATTATCACACGAGTTAGTTTCAACATTATGATTAGAAAACAAAGATACTGGGTTTGTCACATAAAAACAATACAACTCAAATATTTTATCTGCCAAAAGTTAATAGATAACCCGCATATTGGATAAATTCTAGAACATGTGTGGGTCTGCAGGAGTTCTTGACAATGGCAACATCAAGGGCAGACTCTGCCTACAGTTAATAGATAACCAGCATATTGGAAAAATTCTAGAACATGTGTGGGTCTGCAGGAGTTCTTGAAAATGGCAACATCAAGAGCAGAGTTGTTAACTATCTCCATTTGAGTTGTTATACAGAGAGATAAAGGATAAAATTTAAAAATCAGGTCCACAACATAAGATTGTGACATAAGGGACTTACATGATTCTTCAACAATAAAATTTATTGATTATCATGTAAGTGAAATAAAAGTACATTGCATTGAATTCCTTTGATTTAAGGAGCTCCCTAGGTGCTTGTAGTTTCTAGACACAGATGGCATTCGGCCAGACATCTAATGACTACCAATGCTTTAAGTCTCTAAGGATTGAAGAGCTCTATTGTTGATACTTAGTTCATCTATTTGATGTACGGTGCAATATGGCTTTTGGAACTTAGATTCTGTGGTCAAGTTCGGCCCCGTGGAAGTTTTATAGATTTTTCAATAATTGAGGCTTCAATTAGGTTTGTGGAGGCATCTTCAGCCGTTGCAGTAGGAAATTGGGGATCATAATTGACAGAGCTTGCAGGGAACATATCATAATCACATGCTGATTTACTTGAAGACTGAAACTCTTTGTGATTGAGCTTCTAGTTCCTGGTATCCAAGTACAGTGTACATAGGCAGTGGGTTTAGCAAGTGATAACAAGAGAGATTAGTAGCTTCCTTGGTGAGTCAAGTCTGAAACAATAGTATGTTCTGTTTTCCTAGGTGATTCATCAAGGAGCAAGCTCTGTTTTCCTAGGTGATTCATCTGGTAGTAAGTCTGAAACAATACTGTAATCTGTTTTCCTAGGTGACTCATCAGGTAGCAAGCTTACAAGGAGAGACCATAAATAAGGAGAGAAAAAAAGAGCTTTGATGGAGGAGAATT
The DNA here is from genome assembly GCA_000404065.3 of Pinus taeda. Lineage (NCBI taxonomy): Eukaryota > Viridiplantae > Streptophyta > Pinopsida > Pinales > Pinaceae > Pinus > Pinus taeda. Next base: position 4,810 of record APFE030450961.1, on the reverse strand, counting down.
GTACAAGACCTTAACATTCATGCTAATGCCTTCACAGTGTTCATGGCGGTTCACGTTTCAAGAGAAGTTAGATATTGCACATATGACCATGTTTAACTTTCAGACATTATCACATTGTAAGTAAATCGTGCAATAATCAGACCGTGTTTATATTTTTCCTGCTAGACAAAGGGCTTACTATCAGTGAGTGACAGGAGATAGATGCTTCATCGTAGGAAACCAGAGCAATACTGACCATTTTCACTCTCAGAGAAAGGAATGGCCCAGAGGTTAAAAAGTCCAATGGAAACAAAAGATCCTCATGTTGAATCTGGAGGAAATTGAAGAGTAAATAAGAGGGCTACGGAGAACGTTAGATACTCAGCTACAATCACTGTGAAAATCAATCGAATTTAATAGGAACCACACTGTAAATGAAATGTAGGTAAATAGAGGCACGTAATAGTTGGTGTGCAGAATATCAAGCTTAAACTGGAATTGTGTTTCAAAATCTGAGAAAAAAAAATAAGGGGAACTGGAATTTTTTCTATATATTTAATGGTCGACTGAAAGACAATAATCGATGACCTCCTTCAGAAATCAATTATGATCTGTTCATGAATGCATATCTTGTGACAGTAATGACTTTGTATAATGTATTTACATAGGCCGAAGGCCTGTATAAACGGGGCAGCGAAAGTCGGTCCTTTGTTGTTCGAGATCCCCAGACATTTGACCGCTAATATTGAAATTCGTGGGTAGGGGGGTATTGATGTTTCTTTCTTTTTATATTTTGATAAGAAAATGGCTTAAATTTCCCTGTGAAATTCTATGCCAGACGAAACTGCAACCTCTGTATTTTGAAACTATAACTTTGGATGATAATGGAAGCTTTGAATAGAATCACGTTTCCACCAATGAATTAAACTATCTCAACAAATTTCAATTCTTCAAATTCTGAAACCTCTGCGATAGGAGTTATCCGAGATGAGTACCCCTAATTTTTATGGAGTACCCCTGATATTTATGGAGCAATTGTAGGTTAACTGCAGCACCTCTGGGAATCCATCAATTTGGACTAACTGCCACTTTGAGAATATGGGACTAGTGACCTAAGATAATAATAAGGCTTTGGAAATTTACTACTTCACTTAATAATAATCACTTAATAATAAGAGTTAGGAAATTTATTAATACATGTGGGTTTTGGTAGCTTTTAGCCCAGATTTGGGTTTGCAATACTGGGTTTTGGTAGGTTTGGTTTAGATTTGGGATTACAATGTATGTGGGTTTTCGTAGCCTTGGTCCAGATTTGATTTTCTTTAAAGAGAATTTTGGTATTATAGCAAACTTCAATATGGTATAAACAGAAATTTAATGTTATAGTAAATTTCAACATGGTGTCAAAACCTTGGGCCAGATTGAATTCTCTTTAAAAAAATAAAAATTGATATAATAGCAAACCTCAACTGCCAAGGCCTAGATTGGATTCGCTTCCAAAGAGAATTTGGAAATAATGCCAAACCTCAACAGCCATACAAATACTACTTGTGGATACTGCCCAGCCTTGTCATTTGCCATGATCTTCTCCCACTTTGCCATTTGCCACGCATTCAGAGAACGTTCAAACTATATGTGCAGAGACACTACCTTTGATTTATTCCAAATGCTTAGGCTCATGGAAGTGTCAATGGGAAAAAAACGGGAATGGCAGCTTTGACAGGGTTGGGGGCGGAAGGGGCAGATATAGCTTGAATAGGAATACAATGGGTTCTCCATCCGCTCCCTTCAAATTTGATGTAGGCACCTTCGGTTTGCAAAACACTCAGTTGCTGAGGTCTATACAAGGGCAGTTCACAAATTGATTTAGAGCATCTGTTCTCTGACTCACAGAACAATGACAATAAAGCTCTCCAAGATCTGGAAAGAGGGTTAACAAATCGCAGTAAAATACATTGTCCATCAGAACATTATAAAGGAGGAATCAAGATGGAATTTACGCCTAATTCAAGCGGATCAGAAATTCATCAAAATATTCTTGGTTACTCAGACCTATACAAGGGCAGACTATAAATTTATGTAGTCATTGTTTTGTCTCGCAAATCAATGCAAGTAAAGTTTCCCAATATCTGAAAAGATGGTCAACAAATCAGAGAAAATGCATGGTCCATCGCAAACAAATGTCAGAGAAAATGCATTGTCCATCCACATTATAAAGGAAGAATCAAGAGAGATCTGACACCTAATTCTAGCAGATCATGCTTTCCAAGATCTGGAAAGGGATTTAACAAATCACAGAAAAATACATTGTCCATCAGAACATTATAGAGGAATCAAGATGGATTTTACACCTATTTCTAGCAGATCAGAAGTTCATCAAAATATTCTTGGTTACTCAGGTCCATACAAGGGCAGACTATAAATTTTTGTAGTCACTGTTTTGTCTCGCAGAGCAATGAAAGTAAAGTTTCCAATATCTGAAAAGAGGGTCAACAAATCACACAGAAAAGACATTGTCCATCACAATATTATAAAGGAAGAATCAAGAGAGATCTGACACCTAATTCTAGCAGATCACAAATTCATGAAAAATAGTTTATGTCTACATTGTTTTCTGTCTCACATAACAGTGAAAGTAAAGTTTCCCCACATCTGAAAAACGGGTTAACAAGTCGCAGAGAAAAATATATTGTCCATCACAACATTATAAAGGAAGAATCGAGAGAGATCTGACACCTAATTCTAAAGGAAGAGTCGACAGAGATCTGACACCTGATTCCAGCAGAGAATAAATTCATCAAAAATAGTTTACTGCATCATAAATACAATGCCTTTATTTAGTAGCTCCTTTTCTAATCCCTATTGTGGCACACAGACCCAAACAATGGGATTGCCCTTGAATACTAGATCTCCTCTGAACACACTTTTTATCTCACCCTTAGACTGATGCAGGCTCCGCTCTTATACACAACGATTACATTCAGTTATGCACTGAAAATCTGAACAGAAATGCATCTAAACACCTAGATCTCTGCTAGTTGGAGTGACAACTGTAACACCAGATCTGCCACATTTTTGGATGATGGAAAACCATAATGCAGGGCATATTTGGATGCGAACTTCATGATCTTGCTGGCATTTCTCTTCACATCACTTGCCCCCAAAATCCATTCCTTGTCCTCGCCATGAATAAACCCAACAAGCCCCGTGAATCTCTCAATAGACGTGAACGGGTATCAGGCTTCACAGCCCCTGCATCAAAATCAGAGTGCAGATTCTTATAAACATTATGAACAGATCACTGCCCTCGCCTAAATAAACCAATTGGAGCGAATCTGCGACGGAGAGGGACTGGAACCCTGGATCTTCGAAGGCGAGCTCGTTCGTGCCTTTCCAAATGGATGAAAGATTCAAGAGAGGCTGCACCGAGAATAAGCCCAAAGATTCGTTTCTTCCAGCGAGGGGTTTCGGAGCCAGAGGATGCGACGCTTTAACACATAGTGCGCGGATGAACTATTCGACGCTGTGCCAAATGAAACGCCCAAACCGTTTGGGCAACCCTTTTAATCAACGGCTGAAATTGTTGCAATCATCTAACACATAATCGTGTGGCTTACAAGATGACAGATAAGCAGAGAGGAGAGTTTATTTCAGAGGGAAACGCCTTACGGCGTAAAAATTTCAAAATAATTTAAATTTATTTTTTTGAAATAGAATTAGAAATAGGAAATATGGTTCATCATCACATGACAATAGTAATAATAACAAAGACTTACTTTTGATCATGAGTTGGTTATGAATAGAAATGGAAAACAAATGTCTAATTAATTATTTTATACAACTCATAATTAATTATTTTATACAACTCATGGTCGATCAGATATTGATCACCTTAACTGCAGTTAAGAATAATGATGCAAACAGTGTACATGCAGTTGCAGTTCACATGACCGCTAGTTAAAAGGTTAATATTGGCTTTAAGCGATGAAACCTTTATTAAGCTTCCTCTACGTGTATTGGTGTTAAAAAGAGTAATATTGGCTTTAAGTGCTAAAACCTTATTAAGCGCCCTTTTTTTAAAATATAAATTAAGCACGTGGGCAATATTCAGCCAAGCGGTAAATGGTTTCTCGCATAGGCAAAAGGCTGGAAGAGGTAATTTACCAAAAGCACGCAATTCCACTCAGCGGTTGACACATAGCAGGGAAAAACTACTTTTCTCGCGTGCCCTCAATTTGATATCGGTCGTGCAGAAATCTGTGCGAGATTGCGCAATGTCCGTTGGATCAAGCGGGTTACGTTAATGGTGGATATCGTCCGGGTAAGTTGGCGAGCAGACGACGCGGCAGCCATTGGATGGATGGGATAGATCGACGGTTGAGAGTTAACCTGATCACAAGCTCTATGGAGGATTATCCCTGACCGTCAGGATTATACCACACATATGTGAGCTCAACAATTACGCTAACGGCTACCTTCGATGGTCAACCTGGCAGAGTGGCTAAAGTTTAGCGGATATGCGAAGTTTAGTTGGAGTCAGGTGTAGTCACCAATATTGGTGGAGATATCACATAAAAGCACTCAAAGAGTAGTTTTAATGGAGAGAAGGTGGAGTCCAGAGAAAACAGAGGCATAGCCCGAGAGACAGAGGCAGAGCCCGAGAGATAGAGGCAAAGCCCGAGAAACAGAGAAACTCAAAGAGAGTGGAACAAGAGGCTTGCTAGGCTAATTAGAGGCTTCTGAAGCCGATGGGATAGTCCAGAGAAGATGAGGAAGTCATCTTTAGATATTGATCAAGGAGGTTAAGCGCAGTTAAGAATAATGATGCAAA